>CATIWK010036293.1:0-10275 GCA_949634005.1 Mallotus japonicus | reverse complement strand
TTTTTCTTTATTATTTATTATTTTTATTCTTTCCTCATTCCTCTCTTTATTATTTTTTATTTCTCTCTTTTTTTTTTTGGTTTTCATCTTGTTTCAAAATTTTTATTTTCTCATTTTTCCTTTTTTTCATCTTTTTATATTATTGGAGCATTAACCAATATATATATTTTTGGATTTTATTTCATAAAATTTTTGACATTTTATGCTAAAAGACAATCTCTTTTTTATTTTTATTTTTACTTTATTATCTTTTATTTCTCTTTTTTTCAGACTCATGTTTTTTCAAAAATTTTATTTTCTTATTTTTTCCTTATTTTGTTCATCATTTTATATTGATGGAACATTAACCAATATATATTTTTTGGAATTTTATTTCATAAAATTTTTGACATTTTATGCTGAAATACAATCTTTTTTTATTTTATTTCTTTGTTTCCTTTTTTTTTTCTCTTTATTTTTTTTAATAAATTTACCATTATTTTCTAAATGTTGATTTTTTTTTACTTCCAATAAACCAAAATAAATACAAATTATATAATCCTATAAATAAAATAGTTAAAAATCTTGTAGTATCATTAAATTAATTTTTTATTGGGTTTTGTTAAAAGAGGTTAGCATGCATTACTCTATGAAATACTTTTTTTATTTTTTATATATTTTTTTATTTGTAATTTTTTTATCGAATAGGGTGTTGAAAATGTTGATTTTATTTTTGATCCTACTCATTCTGATGATCTTGGTGTACAAAATGTGAAGGGTGTTGATGTGGTATATATTATCAGTTTTTTGTAATTTATTTTTTGTATTTTGGCTTTTAATTTAATTTTGTATTCGCAGGATGCTGAAGATCATTTTGCCAGTTCTCCTCCACAGTATAGGGAGCACAGACCTGCCTATATCTTAAAGTCCCCTTTTGTTATTGTATAGGAAACTGAAAATAAACCAAAAGTATATAAAAAATATACTACAACTTAAAGCTAAACATTTTCTTTGGAGTTAAACGAGTTGTAATTATTGTAATAGAAAATTATTAAAGAAATGAATATGTTTTTAAGCTTTTTGGTGTTGTTGAGTTGTAAGAGGATGCTGTCATTTTATGTTGCGTTTATAATTTGTTATCGTTTTAGTTTTTTTGGTTTCTGATACTTTTTCATTTTATTAATGGCAATGTAGTTGTATCATAAAGTTTCTTTTTGTATGTTTGTTATATTTATACAATCCTTATTTTGTGTCCAAATATTCCATAGTTGAAGGAGAATTATTATTTTGATTTTTTTCAAATATGTTTTTGGTTTATTTTTGGGTTTCAATTCATTTTTTTTTTTAGTTTTTTTAGTTTTGAAGAATTATATGAGATTTTTGGTTCTGTCCTGCAATATTATGTATTTATTACATAATATATAAGAGGCGAGTGCTCAAATCCACAATAAATTGATCAAGTTAAATTAAATAGATAACAATCATAAATTAGTTACGGGATAAAATTTCGCATGTATATAATTTAAGTGATAAGAACAAATGACTCACGGTAAAATAAATACAAAATAACCAAATACAACAAAATATGTACATCAATCACCTAGACATCATTAAAAAAAAGATTAAAACAAAGCTATACACACATCAACATATACACCAGCACAAGCATTAGCCCAAGTCCATATGCTACACGTTGTGCTAAATTGAATGAAACAAATGAAATAATTAATAATAATGATGATAATATATTCAATCAAATACAAAGAAAAACGTGATGAGTATTCCAGGTTTCATGCTTTCAGAATGTGTATTCCAATTACTTTACAAATTTTAAAAATGAAATTGTCAATTTCTATTGTATCAGATACCTTGAAATTATATATATATATATATATATATATATTTGTCAATTTAGAATACTTTCCTTTTATTTTACGTTTCTGATACAATAATTTAGAATACTTTCAGTTTATTTTATGTTTTTGATACAATAATATTATATATGTTTTTGTCAATTTAGAATACTTTTTGTATAATAATAATAATATTAAAATAGTAATTATTACTGCTCAAGTGCAAACATTAAAATAGCAGCCCTAATGCATAAAAAAAAAATCTCCCTCTAAAATCCCTTGTTCCCATTCAGTGTGAATTCAAAGCCAAAGCAATTATTAAAAACAATTACTCCATTAGTGCTATAATTCAGGTCTCTGTAACAAATAATTGTCAGCTACATTATGTTGAACATGATCTAGGAGTGAAAATGTTGTAGATCCAATCAATACACAGAAAAAATTCCTATAAATCTCATCAAACATAGGATAAGCATGTTTAAACAAACCTTCGGCGATGGAGTTCACAGCAAAATTTCAGACTCTAATCAAAATACAAGTTTTGATAACCTTTTCAAAGCAAAAAGTCTTGTAAATTTCTCCAAGGCGCCCAGCAAATAGTCTATTTGACAATTGTTATAGAGACTGAACTATAAACTCTATACCTATAAGCTGCAGCTTATCTAAGAAGTAAGGACTACAATTAGGGGTGAGCACGGCACGGCTCGGTTCGGTTTTTATTTTTTTTTCAAATTATCAAAACCGAACCGAACACCGAAGAAACCGATCGGTTAACCGAAAACCGAGTATGTTATAATATAGATGAAAGAAACACAAAAAACGAAAGTCTCTGATGGTCTAGTGGTGTTGGCGCGCATCCCTTGCCCTGGCCACCTCGGTTTGAACCCCAGTCATGCCTCCTTTCAAGTGTTTTATTTGATTTTTGTAGATGCTTTTTTCCAACTAAAAAAATATTGTGAGTTATGGGATTTGAACCTACAACCTCAAGCAATTGATGTTAAACAACTTAGTATCTCAACCATACATGACATCTGGTAGCATTTTATTCAAAAAAATATGTAAATTTATCATAAATTTCGATTTTTCGGTCAGTTCGGTTAACCGACAGAAATTTACAAATCTTCAAAATTGAAAACCGAACCGAACCGATTTGGGTGGATTTCGGTCGGTTTCGATCAATTTTTTTTGGTTCGGTTCAATTTTGCTCACCCCTAACTACAATGCAACACATGTTGCATCATCTTGTGACAACAAATGAACAAAGCCACATTTGGCTCATGATCCTTTAAATTAATTTGTATATTCTGTTAGACAATAAATGGGCAAGTATTTAAGCACTCAGCCAGTATTATTCTACTACTCCTCCATACTCTCTGCCACTACATACGCCATAAGACTGTGAAAAACTGAACAAACAAACACTTATGTGCACACATAAACATATGACAACACCAGCAACATGATACTATATCTTCTCTTTGTACCCACACGATGCAAATTTCATAAAAATCTTAGCATCTCCTCGAGCTATGGCTACATATTTGACCATGCTGTGTACACGCAAAGGTTGTTTTCTGTCATCAGAAAGTGAGAACAGTGATATGAGAATCAAAGCCGATAAATGGGCAAAATAAGCCAATTCTAGCCAGTAATGATGACAAAACCATCAACTCTACTCTACAAAAGTTCACTACATCTGATATATTGACAAAATTTTTAATAACATAAGAATAATTCCCATTAGTGCAAGGAGCAGCATCCACATAAAGAGAGGAATTCACTTGATTTGCACATTTTGAAGGATATATATATATACATAAATAAAAAAATAATAAAAAAAAAATAAAAGATCACCATTTGAAGGAATTCACAATTAATGCAAGCCGCAATGTTCTGGATCCCTTTTAATCGAAAAGGGTAGTTGATGTTGATATTGCTGCAAGAAGAAGGAGGCATTGCATGTTTTGAAGGATGGTAATATTTGTATTGTTGATGAAAATATTAATGTTATAATTATATTTTATTTTCTTTATATTTTTTCTTTTTTTAGTCTCAATTTCAATTTTTTTTCCTCTTTTTCAAACCCTAACTCTTTAATGATGTAGCATCACATGCTCAAATAACACATCATCCTCTATATGGTTATAAAAATGATTGCTTTCAGTATTTATTTTAAATTTGTCTCCAAATGTATTGATTTTTATATGATATTTTATTATAGCTTATAGTTAGTTAATTGTTTGGTTAAATTTGATAATTTAATTTAAGGATAATTTTGTTTTATTTATTTTAATTACAATTGTTATTTATATATATATATATATATATAAACTTTAAAATATATATTATTCACAATCCACGCGTTGCGCGGATTGACGACTAGTTATTAGTAAATTTAAGACTTTTATAAATAATTTGTATAAAAATTTGTTAAATGTATAAAAATCAATAATATCTTTGCAAAAGAAAATTTTAACAAACCTTATGAAAGGGTATTGAAACATTAAACTATGAAAAATTTAATATTTTTTTTATTAAAAATAAAGTTAAAATAACAAAAAAAAGGAAATTTAAAGATTCATATTTTAAAATATGAAAAAAATTAATTAAATAGAAATAGAACTACCGAAAGAGTAAAAAAAAAAGTCGTGATTTAATTTATATTTAAAATTTTATAAATGACTTGCTTAATTTTAAAAATAAGCATTAAACTTGAAGTCTCACTAAAGTTACAAAATGTTTGTCAATGCCTAAAAAAGTTAAGTCAAATAATTTTTTTCAGAATATTATAAAATATAGAAAGTGAGAATTTTTGAATTTTTTCATCTATAAAACATTAGTGGAGGAACTATGCTTTTAATCACTTTTGAAGGAATCAGCACATCCAACTTTGAGTGGGATATAGATGTAGATAGAACTTATAGAAGAAGGTGCTTAAGGTGGTGGACGGCCATCCATCCTCGATCATGTTGTGGAAAAAAAAAAAAGATTTAGCATAATTAACCATTACTTTAATCATGCATCATCTTATGTAATTATTGTCTCCCACCACTTGGTTCAAGTGGTTAGGGGGTACCCATGACCCTTGAGCTTATGGGTTCAAGTTCTAGGAATGTTCATTTAAATGTTGAGCTACCCATTTAAGGTTGACTAGTTACTAGGGGTGTGCAAAAACCGAACCGGACCGAAAACCGAACCGAACTGGTTCGGTTCGGTTTCGGTTTGCTTAAATAACATTTTTGATTTTTTTGAACCGAACCGACCGAATTTTTGGTTCGGTTCGGTTCGGTTTTTATACTTAAAAAATCGGTTAACCGAATTAACCGAATTTCCCTAATTTTTTTATTTTTTTAATTTTTAAATATTATAATAATGTAATAAAAAATAAAAATAATTAACATTTTTTAAAATTTTGGTTATTTCAGTTCGGTTCGGTTTCCGGTTTGGTTTGGTTCGGTTCGGTTTTGATTTTTTCGGTTCGGTTAATTCGGTTTTCGGTCAAAAAACCCCCCAAAACCGACCGAACCGACCGAATTCACACCCCTACTAGTTACAACCACGGGGTCAGCTCCGTTTAGAGGTAGAGGGTTCAGATCTTCCTCGCCCATCCACCTCCCTAGCCAAAAAATCTTATGTAATTATTGTTAATCCCCATTTGATTGAAGTCTAATTTTTCATACTCTAAAAGTCTTTTTAAATTGTTCAAACCTAAATTAAACAATTTGTGCAAGCCAAGTAACATCTTTGTAAATTAGAATTTTCATTTTTATATTAATTTAGTTTTATTTAAATGTTGGAATTACGTAACAAGCAAAAGGCTTTTTTTTTTTTTGGAAATTTGACTATGTTTACATTTTTGTCTCTTATTTGAAATATATTTTTTAGTTTTAATTTTGTTAATGTCTTAGTTTTTTTCTTAATAATGAATAAAATGCTTTAATTTGTATTTTTTTTTAAATATTGTATTTTTTAGTTTAATAAAAAAATATAATTTCTTATTTTAAAGTAATTGATAAAAATTTTAAAAATTAAACCATTTCATTGTATTATAATATAGTAACTAAATCACTTTGTTTTATTAAGTAACTAAAAAATATCCACTAATAAATTAATAAAATTTTAGGAATTACAGATTTTAATTTTTTAAATAAGATAACAAAATTGAGGAAGAAAATATAAAATTTTTTTAGTTTTCAGATGGGTTTAAAATGTTTTTATTATGTTAAAACAAAATGATCCACTCTAAAAAAAAAAAAAAACAGAAATGGAAAAAATCTCATATTTGTCAATAGATTTGATTTTGTTTGAACTTCAGTTGGAATGACGTGCAAAAGTGGAATTGAATCTAACATTGTGAGTTGTGACCCTTGGAAAAGTATAAGAAATAAAGAATAATAGTGGAATTTTCTTTTTCTTTCCGAATAAATAAAAATAAATATTTTTCTCCATTGAAACTGTTCATTTTTTTAATTGTACAAAATAAAAATACTATACATATTTATTTTCAAAAAAATACTATACATATTTAATAAAAGTATTATTCAAATTGAAGATTTTTATTTACTATAAATATATTATATTTAATAATTAAAATTATAATAGCTAATGTGACGAACAATGTAAGGTAATGTCATGAGTTCAATTCTCCTCTACTCTTGACCTCCTAATTGGTTTAAAAAAATAATAATATACATATTTTGGAAGGTATTATAGCGGTGAAGGTTGGTATTTTACTTTTTTTTCAAAAATTATCAAATTTAACACTGATTGTAAAAAAGAAAAAACAAATCTAACACTGATACACTAATTAATTATTTATTTGTAAAAATATAATATATTTATATTCTGTTTGTTTGCGAAAAATATTTTTAGAAAATATTTTTTTATTTTTCAGTATTTAAATTATCAAAAAAATAATAATTTTAAGAAAAACAAAATTGTTAGTATAAAAAAAAAAAAACCTAAAAATACAGAAAAATAACTTCGCATTTCATGTTTAAAAATAAGAAAAATTTATCTAAAATGTCAATTTTTTATTTTTTACTTCATTGTTGTCTTTCCTATTTCCCTATTTTTTCCTCTTTTTTTTATTTTTATTTTATCCTTATTTTTTTCATTCTCCCATTCTCTTTTCCTTTTATTTTTATTTTTATTTTCACCTTATTTTTTGTCTTCTCTCATTTTCCTATTTTTTTTAATTTTTACTCATTTTTTTTATCTTCTCTCATTTTTTTTTCTTTTCTTTTTTTTTTACTTTTATTTTCTTCTTATTTTTTACCTTCTCTCCTTCTTTTCTTCTTTCTTTCTTTTTTTTCCCCTCTCATCCCATTCTTTTTTCATTTCATTTCTTTTGTATAGATTAATTATCATATAAATCTTGTATTAATACATCAGGTCTATTATAAATAGATAATTTGTGAAAATAATATACATTAGGTCTGTTACAAAGAAATAATTTGAATAATAAAAAAGTGTTGATACAAAAAAGATGATATTTTTTAATGTTGCAATCAAACATTTCGGAGAAAATATTTTTCAAAAAAAATATAATTTCTCCAAACAAACCGAGACTTATAGTAATAAATTTTTTTATTTAAATATAAAAATTAACAATAGATTTGTCACTTGTATATTTCAAATTTAAAAGTCCAACCAGAATAATCAAATCATACATGTAAAGAGAAGAATATTGAAGTGCAAAATTGTTCCCTTGGCAAGTTTGAGTGGAATCAATTTTTTGAAAAATCCAGTTTGTTGCCACCTCATTTATAGTAACTTATTTTCTAAGGTTGGGATAGTTGGTTTTATTTTAAATTCAGCGATTGAATTTTCAAATGCATGAGACCTGTATCACACAAATTTTGACCTAAAAGATAAGAGAACAAGAGGATAATTTTTTTTTTATTAAAAACTACTTTTTTAAGAAACTTAAAAGTCTAGAATATTATTATTTTTTGGTTAATAGAGATGTCATATGATTTAAAATTTAATGGACTTCATAATAAAAAACGACTTTTCTCTTTTAAATTGATGATAGCAGGAATCGAATCTAAATATTTTGAAAAGAAGTTACCACTTAACTAACTCTCTCACCAGCAAAAAAGATTATATTATTTGAAAACAATTTATATTACATGCATTTTAAAAAAAAAAACTTACTCATAATTTTTAAATAAATACATTAGAGTGTATATCATTTTTTTTTTAATTTGTGGAATCATACTTTTATATTATGCCACTGTTAATTTATAAAATAAATTTTCTATAATCTAAAAGATAAAAATTGCTCTTATTATGCAGTGATCCATCAATAGTTGGGTTGTTTAAACTTTCTATTAAATGAAAAAGTATATATTGTTCTGATTTTGGCATAATATTTTTGCAACGAGCATGTGAAAATTATTATAGCCATGATTAATGAACCTCAAAGATAACCACTAATTTTTTTTTTTTGAAATAGAAATTTCTATTTATAATGTAAAATGCGAACTTACTCTATATTTCATAAACAACAAAAGTGAAATTCTCTTTCAAAAAAAAAAACCAAAGTGAAATTCTCTTTCAAAAAAAAAAAAACGAAAGTGAAATTCTCTTTCAAAAAAAAAAAACAAAAGTGAAATTCTCTTTCAAAAAAAAAAAAACAAAAGTGAAATTCAATAAAATTTTATTGTCCCAATTAATAAAAAAAAATTTACCTATATTTAAAGTACTATATCAAATCATTTGTATTATAATGAATATTTTATATTTAATTATATATATATATATATTATAATTGTTGAATATAATATATAGAGTATATAATTTTTTAATAGGAAAATTATATGACTTAGACATTGATAGACTATATAATAAAAGATAACTCTCTCTTTTTAAATTGATAACGGCAGAATTCAAACTATACATTTCATGATCCCACTAGAGAGAAATTATTACTTGATTATTAACTAATATGTGCGGTTCTATAATTCAGATAATGGACAAATTTGTTTCCTAAAAAATGTAGCAAATTGCGGCAGTTGGGTTTGGTCTTGCATTTGATTTTTTGATCTAAGAAATGTATAGTTTGAGCAACAATTTATTACAATATTACATTCATAGGCTTTAATGACAAGAAGTTAATTGTATAATAACCTCCCACCACTTGGTTCAAGTGGCGAGGGGAAACCTATGACCCCAAGGGGTTGTGGGTTTAAATTTTAAGGATGTTAAATGTTGAACTACTCGTCTAGAGTTGACTAGTTCCGTTTAGAAGTTGAGGGTTCAGATCCCCCTCCCCCTCCACTTCCCTGACAAAAAAAAAAAAAAGTTAATTGTATAAGTAGTGTTAAAAAAAAAAAAAAAAAAAAACACCAGCCCTCTTTCGCTGATATGGTAATCCCTATAGTCACGGGACTTGGTACACTATAGAGGTTGGAGGTCCCCCCGTCCCTTGCCCATAAAAAAATATTTAATGTAGTATGTATTTTTTTTTATTTTACCCCATTAATTTTTTTCAATTATATATATGCCTCCACTAATTTTTTTTCAATTATATATATATATATATATATATATATTCTCAAAACAATATAATATGTAGACTTTTTTGTAGATCCTTAGTGAATTCATAATAAGAACTTAACAGTCTATTATTATAATTCTTTTAAAAAGTTTAAATAATAAAACTTTTTCTTATTTTTATTTTCACTATTTTTAAATTTCACTTTTTATCTTAATTTTTTCAAAATTTCATATCTTATCTCTCATTTTCATTTATTCTCCTGAATTAGTTACCCACACCTCACCTCACCTCTTTTGCTTTATATATTTTTCTTTAAGTTGCTCATTAATTATTATGTACTAAGCAATTTGATTAGAGTAGTAATTTAGTATAGCATTCAACTATCCATCAATTATATATGCTATCAATTAATTTTTCTTTTACTTTATTGCACATACTTAGTTTGACCAATTTTAATGTATATTTTTTTTACTTTAATTTGCTTATTAGTTATTATGCTAAAAACTAAATTTATAGTTTTTTTTTATATTGTAATAGTTGATTATCTTTTATCTGATTTTGATTATAGATATAATTATGGATAAATTTCTCAAAAGAAAAATTTTTGTTGAAAAAAATTAAATTTGGTGTTTTTTTTTCTCATAATTTTGATTATCTTTGATGTTTTTTTTGGGTATATTATTTTTTTAGTTTAAACTATTATTAGTATATTTGAAATATTATTTATGTTAATTTTATATTAAATGAAATATTTCTAATATATTAAAATAAGGTAACGTTTTTCGTCTGAAATTTTTTTCTGACTCCATAAAACTTATTTAGAGAAGTCAAGAATTTTTGGCTGACCTCACTGCAAAAATGAAGACCAGAAATTATTAATTAATTAATATAATTATCTATTGACCAAATATGGAGGCGGCTAAGTGCTAACACACGTTA
>CATIWK010036262.1:0-37959 GCA_949634005.1 Mallotus japonicus | reverse complement strand
TAAAAATTGACAAGTGTTTATCTTCATATTTGAGTATTCACTCTAAAAGCTAATGTCTCAAACTATTAAAAATCCTAATTTTTTATTAAAAATAAAATATTTAGCATATTTACTAAAACACTATTATACATATCTCAATATTACTCAAATTCTAAATATATTTATATACTACATATTTTTCTACCTTAAATCATTCAAATATATTTTTTTTCAAACTATTAAAAATTTTATTTTTAAAAAAATTTAAAAGTATAATAATTATTTATTCTTATTTTCAACCAAAACACTACTATATATACTCTAATACTAATCTAATAATTTTGAAAACTAATCTTATTATAACTAAAAAATTATGGTAATAAAAATTAAATTTATAACTAATGTTATATTTCAGTATTCACTTTTAAAACTTTATGTGTAACATTATTAAATCTCAGAGTAAACCTCTATACTATTTATTATACTATTAATAGAAATTTATTATACTAATTATTTATGCTAAAAAATTTATTATACTATTTTCTAATCCATATAAACACTCTATGTGAATTTTATTATATATATATATATATCATATAATTTAAATTTTTCACTAATAAAATGTATTAAAATATAAATAAATAATTTATTAATAAGTAGCCCATGCAACACGCGAATATATGACTAATTATATTAATGCATGTTGAAGGTTATAACATTAGCAATAATTAAAAGAATTAGAAAGAATATCACTCTATGCACTAATTGCTTCGTAAAAATTTTGTATTATTTAATCAGATATTTTCGTAAAAATTTTAATTTATTATTTAATTAAAATTTTTTTACAGTTTGAAAACAATAGTTACATTATTTAATTAAGATAATTTAAAAACTTTAATGAATAGAAATCTGAATTAATTAATTACTTACAAAGTATCTAGTGGAAAGGAGGAAGAAAAGGAAGCAAATTCCAAGCACAGCACTTTCCCATCTCCACTGCAATTAATAAGTAGAAAAGTCACTGTTAGATTGGATAAAATTTGCTGTTACTATAGAAGCTGAACATAAAATTCTGGAAAACAAAAGAAAGATGTGTAACAAGAGGAAGGTGGGTAGCTGATTTGATTACTTGGTCAGTTGGTGACCAGCAGAGCCAGAGACATGATAATTTTTCTATTTAGTTGTTTTCAATAAGAACAATATATAGCTCACATGATTCTTGCTCATCAATTTTTTTTTGTTTTTTATTTTTATGTTAATTTCCCCTTATCATATTTATTTTATCATCCCTAAAATAAATTAATTAAGAAACAATTAATGGGAGATAAGCACAAAGCAAACAAACAACATATCACATGTTTTAAATTTAATTTAAAAAGTTGTACCAGCTCATGAATTAATGCCCATAGCATATATTATTAACTAGATATTTTGTTATTTATAGTTCAAAAGGAATCTCTATTTCTATAATATTTCACCAATATTACTATATTCAGAAAAAACAATTAAAATTTACGAAAAGAAACAGATGATATGAAATCAGAAGTTGAGAAAAAAAAATTTAATAAAATTTATACGATTTGAAACAAATTAATTTTGTTCTTATGAAAAACAATAATTTGATAAATCTAACTTTTATAGAAATTTTGATATAAGAATTATTTCACAATTATAAGAGTAAGAATTTGAATTACAAGAAGATAAGTAACATAATTGATCTAGCTAATAAATGGTTGTTACATAATTTAGTGGGAATGAAGTAATTGATGTTAATAATAACTAGCAGAGGATATATATATATGTATACTGAACCTGATGAGTTTGAGTGAAGACAGAACGCATGACAGAGATAAGATCGGTGGCATGGGTGAAATGGTCGAGCCCCAGTACCGCTTTTAGTTGTTGCAGAATGACTACTGTTGCTGCTCCTGCCATGAAACCGACTATCGTTGCATGTGATAGAAAGTCCACGATAAATCCTAGCCTGAAAGAACCCAGAAAAAAAATATATGTATATATATACATATATCACAATCTTCAATAACATATATCAATAAAATATACATATAGATCATAGTTTTCGCTTAAATTGCTACCTTAACAAGCCAAGAGAAGCTTGGAAAATTCCAGCAAAGAGTGTGGCTGTAAAAGCAAGGTGAAGATAAAGCTTTGGGTTCTCATTAGCATTAACTTCATTTCCTAACATAGATGCTGTTAACATAGAAGCAACCGCCACAGTCCCTACAGCCAAATCTCTTGAGCTTCCCAGCATTGCATAAACCAGCGGAGGAACAAAGCTTGAATCTGCGTTTAATTTTTTTTTTAAAAAAAAAAAACAAAATCAATAAACCATAACAGCTGAAGTACTGATGATACATATATATATGTATCATGCTTCTGTTTTTATAATGTTTGGTACTCACACAGGCCAAGAATTGGTGGCAAGTTAGCTAGTTTAGCATAACTTATCCCTTGAGGAATAGCAAGACTAGCAATAGTGATCCCGGAAACAAGATCAGCTTTGAAGAACTCGAAAGTGTAACGAGGAGCCCATTCAAGAATTGGCAAGCAATATTGTAAGGCTAATATGAACTTTTTGTAAGGAGACTGGTTCTTGAACTGCCTAAGTGGATCATCAGGAAAGAAAGTCTCCTTCAGATTATATTTCAGGGACTTAACAAAAGGCTGCGGTGGTGGAACTGCCACTCTCTGTGCACGCTCCACATTACTCGACGGATAGGCATAGTCCCCGTTACCCATGTCCGCAAGCAATAATGCAAAAAGAATTTTAGCTGTTTTAGCTCTAATGAGGTGGTAAACTAATGGTGGCGGTGGTGGTGGTGGACAGGGGGAGGTGGTGGTGGTTGTTCAGTGATGAGAGTGAAGAGAGGGGTGGGGGTGGATGTGGTCTTTATAGTGAAAGGAGGAGACTAATGTTTGGCTCAGTTTGAGTGCGTGGAGGGACCCATATATGGGTATAGATTAATGCAAGAGGGCACATTACATTTTTCTTTTATTTTTCATTATATAAGCTGCACTATCGGCTGCCCACCTCGTGCCGGTTTTGTTTTGATTTTTTGAAGCTCTCTTCCCCTCCTCTACTTACCCATATACATGTACACTTCAATCTCCAAAGGAGGCAGGCAGCATCTTGGAAGGCCGTGTACTACTGCATTACATGCACATTTCACAATTCCTACGGGACGGCTTGCCTACTGCCACTATTGCCTGACATTTTTTTGACGTGTTCGAATCTCATTGGGTTTTTCTTGAAGTGGATGTCAATTTGACTCGTGTATGTCGATTGTTAATGTATTATATTATTGCTACATGGTAGTTTATGTTCAATGGTTGGGAAAGATTTTTGCCTTTTGCAACAACATGGCCAGTTCTTCATTTTTAAATCAAAGAAGAGGAAAATCTTATAGCTGACCTTCGTATATAATGAAGATAGATTGATTCCTTATCCAATTAGTACCTTTAGTAGGGTTTGATTCCTAACCTTCGTTCCTTCTCGCAACGTAGGAATCGAAATCTATACCTCATGATGTCCTTAGAAAAAAGTTACCACTTAACTAATCTTTTACGGAATTTTTCAATAACTATTTAATATAACTGTATACATCACAGTTCAATTCTAAAACGTCAATTAAGTAAGAATTGTCGTCTACCAACTGATGATTTATTGATATTTAATGATAAATAGCTTTTATCGAAAAATTAATTATAAAGTTTCATCTAATAATTTCAACCCACAGCTGTACGAGATAATAATTGACATATCTCAATTATTTTTTTTAAATACGGGATATTAAAATTTCATTATTTTAAAAAAATTTCTAAACTATAAAATTACCATATGCAAAAAGATTGCTCGACCTAATTCTGATTTTTTTTTTTCTCTCTTACAAGCTATTCCATGCACCCAATCGGATTGATATTTTACCGACATCAGTCATCAAATATCAGTAAGCAAGCAATTAAAGAGTCAAATAGAACTTGATCTTTAAAATGAAATTAGAATAGTGTCTGTGTACATCTTCAAATCCTTCTCATCTAGCAGCCAATTGCAGGATTTACCTTTTCCCCTACTTAAGTAGTTAGTTGATTGTTAATTGCACCTGCTGGTTCAGCCCACAGAAATCAAAACACGGCTTAAGTTAAGTACGTACATCCCTGAAATTCTGACTTCAAAAATGACAGGCATTCATCAATCATCATCAAACAAATCTGGATATTATCACCGACTTCGATTGTTGTCCACAAATTAGGAAATGTTTGTTTGGCACGTAATCATATGTATGACATATATCGCAAGACCTTACCATTAATGAAATGCAATTTCAATGTGCAATGAAAGTATCAAAATGCAATTTTGTTTCGGATATATACAAATTCTAGAAACAAACGGAACTATATACGTACATATGATTAATATCTACAATTATTAAATATTATTTTTTTAAAATAATAGATCATACTATTTAAACACGTAGATTAATTTTATAATCTCATAAAAATTGAATTTCAATTTTATATTTTGTAATATTAAAAAAATATTAGATTTTATTTCATCTTGCACCAATGGTTAACGTGTTAGTTGTGAAAGATGAGAGATGTGTTAGTTGTGAAAGACGAGAATTCACCTGGTTTCAAGTTGAACGAAAATATCACTATATTAAATTAGTATTAGCAACTACTAAATCATTTGACTATTGAGATATATACATAATTATAATTTCTTTTACATTTAATATTTTAGTATTCGATATAGAAAAAATAAAACCCTTTCGACATTTATTTTTTTCGTAAATGTGTTAGCAACTACCAAATCACTTGAATTATTGAGATATATAATAATTTTTTATTAGTGATATAGGATAGATTTTATAATAGCGTAAGATTGGGTTGTCAAGTTGTTGACTCGAAAGGTTGGGTGTGGTGTGAGGAGTGATCTAATAATTGAATTTGGGTCAAACATTTGAAAGGCATAGACGAGTTGATAGCACAAATGACACGACTCATGACTGTTGCTTTTTAACGTCCATATTTGACGGCCTGACTTGTAAAGCTAAAGAGTATAGACAGTATTTTGCATGTGTTTGGATAATAATTATTACATATACATTATAGTATTTTCCTGATTGAATTTTCTTTTCATGTTGTTTTTATTTTTTTTTATTCTTTAATAGCACCAGCTCGTCTGAACAAAAATTAGAGGAGCTTAATTAATTATAACAATTTTAATTCAATCTTAATTAATTTGTTTTAACATGTTATATAATTATCTATATGATACAAAAAATAAAATCACACTGCAATAATTATGTATTTTATTAGAAAAAAATAACACAATCAATTGTCCTGTAGATCACCATTACTAGTGTCACATAGGTTTGGATGGATTTGAAGAGAGCATTGCATTTTGATCTATATAATTGCAGGACTCAATCTTCTTTGGTCTAATGATTAAAATTTTCATAAAGAGATTTTATATTGAATATTTTCTCCCTTTTTCTGTGCCCTGCTGTAATTGGCGCAAAAACATCTTCATAACTCTAGCTCAAATCACTATTTTATTATTAGTTCTTTAAATTGTTTTACTCTAATATTTCTTCATAATATATTATTACTAATTCTTATATGTATAATAGGAAAATTTTGAGTTTCAGTCTGAATTTAAATAATAGAAAAAAAAATATAAAAATAAAAAAATCCTATATTTTAGTATTTTTAGTTAATCAATTATTAATGTGTGAAGGAGACTGGTTTGGTATAAATGTGTGTTTGGTATTAAGAGTGTGTTCCAAAACAGAAATCCAATTCAATATTGAGTGTGTTCCAAAACAGAAATCAAAGTTAATATTAAAAGTGTGTTTGGTATAAATGAATTTTATAAAATTTTATGAAATTCATTTGCAAATTCAAATGATATATGTTTGGTTTAAATGAATTTTGTATGGAATTCATTTGCAATTTCAAATATTTAAATCTGTGGAATTGATTATAACTAAACTAAATTCTATCAAAATAGTTGGAATTTCCAATAAATTCCATAAATTTTAAGTCTATACTTTTAAATTACTAAAATATCCCTTATTCTTTTTATTTTCAAAAACATCTATATATTTAAAAGGGTATTTTTGACAAAAACTTGAATTCAAGATTCATATCAAACACAATATAACAAAATATGAAATGAATTTCATAAACTATTTATTTGAAACAAATAAATTTTATTAATAAAATTTTATTCGGAAATGAATTCTATTAAGAATTCATTTGGAAAAAAAATGAATTTTTTTTTTTAGAATTGAACGAAATAAGAGTAATCATTTTCCATATGTGTGGTTATTGAAGCAATTATATTTATATGTATTATGACAGAGACCCGTGAGCAGGATTTGTCTTCATTTTAGAGAATATGATTAGATTTACCAATTAAAATTACTGATAATATAAACAATGTATATATAATCAAGTATTATTGGGTGCAAGCAACCCCTAGCTAAGCTAACTAGAAAAATATTAATATTGTATATGTAATTTGCTTGATGAAAGCAAACTCTCAACGTATCATTGTCTTAATTAATTACGAGAACAATGTATATACATTTATTATCAGCTGAATAATTAAGTCAAGATTGATGTTTGGACATGATATAATAAAAAAATAATAAAATTAAAGTTTATTGGTATCAAGAATTAATTATATTATCTACATTTTTTACAAATTTGTTATCATTTTTATAATTTGATAATTGTGTATTAGTTTTTATTAATTATTTATAATTCTTTTTCTAAAAATCATTTATATTTTAACCAAAATAAAGTATGCACACATCGTTTGATCATTTAAAAAAGTTATCTCAATTATATATACACATAAACATTTTTAATTTCAACTAAAATATATTTTAATTATATTAAACTTACAAATAATCCATAAAATTCAGATATATTAATTTATCAATTTCTTAAAAAATGCAAACATGCATAATTTTGTTACCAAAAACCTAAAATTAATAAGAAGAGCGAAGTTGAGGGTAGCTAATGTTTAGACCCAGGTGTGAATGTAAGTGATAATAACTGATAATGTTTCAATTGTTCGTATACAATCAATGAATAAAACAATTAATATTGATTTTATGCTGCTATGAACAGCATGCATCACGGGTACCAGTCCCTGTAAAGACAAAAAAGACAACCAACATATAAAGACACACAAAGATATATATTCTCCATTTAAGTCCTCTTATTAGCACTAATAGAGTTATTTAAAAAAAACACATTAATAGAGTCATTTGTTTTCTAAAAATAAGGGTGAGAATCGAAATCGAAATGAGTAATTTTGATTTTTAGTGTTTTGTCATTAAAATTTTGTATGGAAATAAAAATGAATTTTTCATTAATGGGAATTACTCATTCTCCTTGTAGGGGGTAAGAAATGATTTTTTATTCCCATAAAATAAAATAAAATAAATTATAAATTAGTCAAAATTTTTAATTATTTTCATATATTATTAAAATTTTTGAAATATAATATTTTTTAAATTAATGAAAGAAAATATATAAAATTTATAATAATTATTATTTAATATATTTTTATATATAAATAAGATTGATTTTAATTCTAATTAATTCCTTTGTAAACTAAACATTTTCTTAAAATTTTCATTTCATTTTTTATTTATTTTCATTTCGATTCCGGAATATGAATCAAACCAACCCTTAATTCTATATATAGCATAATGATATTTTTATGATAATGTGAATAATTGACTGTTAGCACTTAGGATAAGCTCATCAAACAAAAATAAATGAAGGAAAAAAATTAATGAAACAGATGAACTTTTTGGAAAAAAAAAAAATATTATAAGCTTGCTATCATATGGTCAACTAGGAATATTTAATGGTTTGATTATAAGAACCATACTATGCATTTTCAACAGGGAATATTGATCTGTGATCTATTCCCCTCAAGAATTATAGTATAATTACATATTAGTTTTAGAATTTTTTTTGTTTAGAATATCATATATATATATATATATATATATATATATTATTGCCGTACAATAAGATGCACTAATTTCAGTAAAATTAAAGTACACTATGCAAAATTAAAAGAGAATGTCATCGATTAATATAAATTTGCAACTTGTGCAAATAATTATTTATGCTTTATATATATATATATATATAGTATGAATTGCTCATTCTTCACATTGCAAAGAATATTTGTTAATTAAGCTCGATCGAGGAGAATGTCACTAATGATTAAAAATTTGCAATTTGTGAAAATAATTAACTTTTTTTTGTTATCAAGTATTCAATTTAATTAATTTTTAGTTTACAGTATTTGTTAGTACGTTAAACTGAAAGTAGCAGTATCACTGCATAGAAAATTTTCACTTGACGTAATACCATAACAGATCATACTAATATATATAACATTTGATATTGCGTAGAATCTGCTTTAGTTACTGTCCTATCCTTAAAGCCTCAGATTTTATATCTCTTCACTTTCTTTTTTGAAGGCGATTTCTTATACTTTTCACTTTTATCAGATTCCTGGCTGCTTCATGCATCCAATAGCTGCGCATGCAATCAAATATCTCGTTTTGCTCCTCAAGATTTTGTTCATGAATCTTACTTCTTCTTGCTTGATATCCATTTTCATGGAAGCTTGCTATTTAGCACCTTTATTTTTGTGGAGAAATATAATATAAAATATGTGCACATTTATATATGGTGGAAGGCATAAGACCCACCATTCCATTGGTGTGCATAGTTCATACTTCATTTTCATGTGAAAACAACATTTCTGCTTGATTTAAAATTTCTAAAATTTGAAGGAACTTCTTTTAACTCTAAAAATTATTAAGTGGTTAAATTATTTTTTAACAATCTGAGTCCAATTTTTAAAATTAATATTTAATGATAATGAATTAAAATTTCTTTTGAATTAGTATACATGAGAAAATAATTATAAATATACAAAATTAATAAAAATAAAATAAAATATTCTAGCCATCCCAACTAAAAGAAAAAGGTATTATTTTTATCATCACTCTTGTCATTTTGCCTTGTTACTTAAAATTGTATACCTTTTTTATTTTTAAAGTTGAAGGAAATCAAACATTTTTTTTGGCCAAGAAGGATTTCAACATGTAACATAGTTTATTAATGAAGTGAGATTATTTTAAGAGTGAGTACATATATTATATATCAGGTCAAATAAAACTTTATTTGGTGCAGAATCTCCGTCTTTAAACATTTCGGATTGAAATTGCAGTATATGTGATTGAAATCACGGTATATATATATATGCAGTATTCATTTTAAATTAGTTGTTAAAAGATTTTGATCGACTTATGTATGCGTGTGCCCGGTAGTTTATTAATCTTGCAGTTTCCCTTGAAGGGAGCATACCATATATACTGCATAAAGGATAGGATCATGCTGGAAGATGAAAAATAATCTGAAAAATTTAAAATAAAATTCTGCTATTTGTTCGGATAATGCTATAAAAGATCCTATATATATCTAAACTCTACTGTCCACAAAAATGAAAAGAAAAACTAAAACATATGTTACTCAAGCAACGTTAATATCATATATATCAACGAATTAATTATGCCAAAACATTGTAGATGTTGACTTTAGTCATAAACGTACAGTTTCTGCTGCATCTCTTTCAGTGTCTACAGTCCATTCCATTGCATAATGCAGACAATGTTTATTATCTACATATTGAATGATATGAAATGGAGACTGCTTCTTTATATTCTAATCACTCGTTACACCCTCCACCACTTGGTTCAAGTGGTTAAAGGGGGTAATCCATGACCTTAAGATCATTGGTTCAAGTCCTAGGAACGATGTTTTTAGATATTTAAATGTTGAGTTACCTGCCTAGGACCGGCTAGTTCCAGCTACGGAGTTGACTTCGTTTAGAAGTTGAGGACTCAGATCCCCTTCCCCCTCCACTTCCCTGATAAAAAAAAAAAAATCACTCGTTACATACCCCACTTATATTAATATTAGCAACAAAAGCTATAGCAATTTCATTTCTATATTTGTAGCAACATTATCTATCAATGGCTGTTTTTCCATTGATGAGTACTATTAATCAGAATTATTGGGTTGACTTTAATTTTTTTTTTGTTTTGTGGCAATTAATGGAAGATGCCATGAGTGCTGATATATCAATGTTAAAAGCTTGCTGAAAGCTCACGGACCATCTTTTTGGGTGGTGGCTACAGAGAATGCACAAGCAGAGACCAAGTCTTCGAGCTTGTGAAATCTAATTCTTCCATCTGAATCATGGCTTATACTCCTGCTCTTATTGGACGATTGCTGCTGTTTTGGAGATCCATTAACTCTATAGTTGAGTTATTAGATGAAGTGCATGTGGATCATGGCCCCCCATTAGATTGTGGGAAGCACTGTCATTTAATTGCATCATATATACTATTTACTGTTATATATTTTTATGGCTACTGTGTAAGAACATTGAACATATATATGTCGTGTTACAGCCAGGTTTATGGAAGAAATAAAAGGTGCCAATAAATGGGAAGGACATTAGGAACCCTTAGATGTTAAAAATGAGGAGGAAGCAAAAGGCATGGTTCAGTTGAGCCATTTTCTTGCTAAATTGACAACACATTGAGGTCAAAACCTGGAAAGGACCTGAGGTCCCATTAGCCATATGAGGTCGGTTTTGACTCTTACGATTAATGTCGCCTAAGTTTCTTGCCAAGGAATCTTTATTTTTAAGAAATATAGATATTGTTTTGGACTTGAGCACATCATGCGTGTACTGAATGGATATATATATTAAGCATTCAATCGGCTGATCGAGAAGCAAAGTATTAAAGATCTTGCTCTAGTTAATTAAGAGATTTCAATATTAATTACATCAATGCATGATGAGACTCAATGAGTTTTAGATTGTATAATCGTAGATATAGTTTTTTTTTTGGTCTTATAATATCCCGATATTTGGTAGCCATAAATGCTCCGACTATTTTAAGGAATTTAAAAGGAGGACAAAACTTTTCTAGCATTTGTTTTTTATATATAAAACTCAAACTTAAAATTTTATTTAAATAACTTCAAACTGTTTGCCACTTAAACCGATGTAATGTTGATTAGTTGTCTCATTTTAGTTATATATATAAGACAATGCTTTCTATCCTTGAAATTGAATTTGATCTCAAAACTTCTCAGAACTTGCTAGAACTCACTGATAGTACCAATAAAAAACCAAACTTTATTATCAATTCAAGGCTGTACTTGGGGAAGGAGCAAGAAGTAAAATACAGAATGGAATCGACAACTAGTTATGTTTCTAAAGAGATGAAGTTATGACAAAATGAAAGAAACAAGTACAAAGGCACATGAACATGCTGCATCACCTTTTTCTCCTTCCCCATCACATTCACACGTACCGTCCCCTCCTTCACTCTAATTGCATCTTCCTTTTGCTACTAGAAAGATGCTTAATCTCTTGTCTTTCTATGAAATCAAATACTTTCCAACTTTTTTTTTTCCTTCTTTGCTTTAGGTCACTATTTAGATTTCTTTATGGTCTCATCAACTTCAATGGTGTCCGATTCCAGCTGACCCACCATAGATCATCAAGAAGATACAATTTTTAGTGTTTAAAGCTAATTGCAACAAGTATGATTGAATTTGAACGTCATAGAAGTTATTATTGAATTATTTTTTCATTGATAATTAAGGTGCATAAATTTACCAAAAATATTGAATAATTGAGGTGCATATAAAAAACTCCATAATAATAATAATAATAATAATTTTGATCTTAAAAAAAAAAAAAGATACATGTACATAGCTAGCTAGTGGTCCAAAAAATGAACAATATGCTAGTGGATGTTCTAAAGAAGGCATCTACACCCACTCTTAACTCCATACCTGCTTTATAAGGAGTGCACATACATATCACCCATTGAATCATTTTGACCCTACGTACCTCTCAGCTCTCAAGTCTCTACTTACATGAGTTTAACATCTCATGTGGAAACGTTGGCAGGTGCAAATCAGTGGCCCCATTTCCCTCTTTTTCGACTTATTTGCAAAAATCAGTGACCGGACAGTTGCAAGTTGGTTTTTATGGTGCTTTTTCTTGATAATGAGTGTAAGCAACTCCATAAACCATATTAATCAAATCATCCAACACAAAAATAATGCAAATAAAACTGAATATGGAATGTTTTTATGAACAAAAGAATAATTGAAGATCTAATAATGAAGTAGCAAGAATTGTAGATGAAGAGGACTTTTTCGACCAAAAAAGAAAAGAACACAAAGCAAAAAAGAAGGAAAGTGAAGGTGGAAAGATAGAAAACAGAGAAAGACAAGAAGGAATCCACAGAAAGAAATGTTATATAAATGAGAAAGACAAAGGGACCATTAATAATGGTGAATGGGGTTAGAAGGGGACATACATCTGATGGATTAAGTTCATATATAACTGAAGAAGAAATATGTAGGGTTGTGAAAGCTTTATATATATATATATATAACCATCATATCAATATCTTCAATCAAATACAATTAAATATGTTTAAAGTATTGAGTTTATTTTATACCATTCTAGTGTATTATATCCAATAATTAGATGCATATACAGTTACCTTAAATTAATTGTGTAATCTATCATAAGTTAAATCAGATTGGTTAGAGTTTAATGAACTTTAAATACTTGTAATCTAAATTAAAAATAAAAATAATTAAATTTGTAATATGATGCACATATCAAATTTTTTATTAACTAAATACAAAATATATATTATATAAATTGAATAAAAAACCTGCAGATGTGTGCATCTTTCTTTATATTGATGTTACTCCACACGTCTGAAACTTGCTCTGATGTTTTAGAAAAGGATGGGTGGGTCAAGAACGAAGGCAAACGGCTTCGTTTCTAGACTAATCCGTGCATTAAAGGGCTAGCTCTGCCGGCCCAAGTTAGGAGATGATGGGCTGAATGGGGAATGTTGCCTTTTCGGTTCTCTTTGTGGCCCACTCTAAATAACATGCCCAGTCTATCTCTGGTTTAAGTTTATGCCATTTTTTTTTCATTATTGAGTGAATTGATTTGGAATGACCTTGTAGGTGGGTAAGAAAGAAAATGGTCGGCAGATTAGCTAGCACCTACTTACCATTGACTTTAAACAGCAGGCTACCAATGATCCCTACATGCACATCGCCTTTTGGTAAGCATTGATTGTGGAATCTGTAATAGCACTCTAAACAATTAATTAATCCAATGCCCCCTCTTATTAACAAATTGCAGTCTTGTAATTTTTTCAATGTTAAATTAATTATTAAAAGATTTTTGTTATCATTGTGGTTCTATCTGGATAAAAGCATTATTCGTTAGAATTTAGCGGTGATGAGAATTTCGCAAATTAATTTTCAAAATTTATTAAATTTTAATAATTAAATGTTGCAGTTTATAAAATAAAAAAAAAGGGCTAAAGAAGAGGGTACTAACAATGGGCCTTTCGTAAGGAACTGAACAGAGAGATGGAAAGGGGTGGTGCGGCGGGTGCACGTGTTGTTGTATTCTCATATTCAATTTTATATCAATCCGTGCGGTGGCCAGCAATTTCAAACTTTTGTTTGGTTTTGTTTTGTTTTGTTTGAATATGGAATTGAAAGTTGAAGTCTTTTTCAAGAAAAGAATCCCAAAAAACACAATTAATTTGATACGAAATGAACAGTGACAATTACGTTTGACCTCTCTCTCTCTCCACTTTTCGAATTTTTAAATTCTTCACTTTTACTGTATATGTTTCCTTCTTTTCAATTCTTTTGCCGCTCTCTGTTCCTGTCTTTTCTTCTTTTTTTTTTAAAAAACACAATAAATAAAATAATAATAATAATAATAATCATAAATGCATAATAGTTTTGAAGTAGTGGGTATGTTTACTATTCCATTTTCTTTTTCTCAAGCATTTTCATTTCAAATTTCTATTTGTTGCTCTCTGTAACTGTAAATCATTTCTAACGTTTCAGGTACTTTCTTTTCTTCTGTACATTTTACCTTTTTCTTTTTTAATTAAAAAAAAAAGAATAATTTTCTTTTCGAGTTAGGTTCGGTGTCTTTTCTTGTTATTTCACTTTACCTTATTATTGTTTTTTATTTTATTTTATTTATTTTATTTTTTTTGTATTTGGGTTCTTGAACTGTTTCTAGTGTTTACTTCTATGAATTCTTGAGGTGGGTATTGATTTTCTTGTTTGGATGTTAAGTGTAAGTGATTTTTTTTTTCACTTTGTTTTAGCGGTTTCTTGTGCTGAAGAATTCAGTTTTTTTGGGTATGGTTGGTATGTTAATGCTATAACTAGCAGCAGCTTCGGTTTCTTAGTTAACTAAGATGGTTTCTTGGAAACTTCACTTGTAGTTTGGTGATGTTTATTTTGCCGCAGTTTCTGCTTCTTAAGCTAAGCCCCTACAATGGATATGTTCTTTTAGTTACTTCTTATCTCTGCTTGCCTGTATTTGGAAGGTCCAAAGTTTGGTGTATTTTAGTTTACGATGCAATCATTGTCGACTTGCATTCTTTTAGATTCTGGATTGGACCAATTGCATGCAAGCGCTTAGTCTCAATTTGCTTTGATTGTGAAGTTATTTTCTTTTTTATTTTTTCTTTAAACAAGGTTCTGTACGCAATTTTTCCTTTTTGGGGTTTATCTTAAAATGGTTTCCTTGTTACAGTTTGTAGCTAAGGACCTAAAACCTTACTGCCCGACGATGAACTCGGTTGAATGAGTTTGCACATTTGTTAAAAGCTTATATTGTTCTTTAGGATGATTAACAGCAAATTTTCTAACATGTTTTTTCAATTTTCGTGAAATTTTACGGAATTGTATGTGCCTTTAGCTTTGCCGGTAGCCTATCAGTCATTGTGCTGTACTTAATATTCCGAATTTACTATTGTGGATGACTTGTACATTATTTATCTAATGATTCAATCTTTTTCTTGCTCTAATTTTGTGGTACTTTTGCCCAAGCTTAATTCTTTTCCCTTAATTCTTGGTGATTTGTAGAGCTCAAAGGAGGGGAAGGGGGTCCATAGAACTTATAATGGAGCAATATGAGATTCTAGAGCAGATAGGCAAAGGTTCCTTTGGTTCAGCTCTTCTTGTGAGGCACAGACATGAAAAGAAGAAGTGAGAGTACTTTCAACATTCATTTTATATGCATGTGTGCATACATGTTTGCATCTGCTATGCTTGTGCTTAAGCAATTGGGTTTTGCTGTCACTGATGCATGATTCATCTTTAGTTTGCTATATGATATATATTTGTTCTCTTTCCTTCTAGGTATGTCATGAAAAAGATCCGGTTGGCTCGTCAGACTGATCGAGCTCGCAGGTCTGCACACCAAGAGGTAGAACAATTAACACTAAATTGTTTTTCTTTTGTAAGAACAATAAAAGTTGGGACTAGGACATTAGAAGCAAAATATTATCAGTTGATCACCTTTGTTTGTTAGATGTTATCATTAGCAAATATTAAAATTAAGATTGCTTGAGAGATTAGAGATGGATAGTTTACTAGAAACGCTTTATTTATTTATTTTTTCTGTTCAAAGATCCTTAAGTTCAATTTTCAAAGAAAAATCCTACTTCTACGTGAATTTTTTTCTTTGTAATTCTAGATACTCTTTGATCCTTTTGACTGCAGATGGAGCTTATTTCGAAAGTAAGAAATCCATTCATTGTGGAGTATAAGGATTCCTGGGTAGAAAAGGTGGGCGTATTGCACCCCATATGAAGCCGTGTTTTTCTTTATTTCTTCTGTTTAATATTTATTTGCTTCGCATCTGACTTTGGCTACCAAATCATTGACCCTAAAACTTCTGTTTTGTACAACAAGATTTTTTGTGTTAACTGATCCTCTTACCTTTTCTTGGAGGAATTTGTATGCCTGTTTGTTGTTGTGCAGTTGATAATCTGGTCTATTGTTTTCAGGGATGCTATGTATGCATTATAATAGGGTACTGTGAAGGTGGAGACATGTAAGTTTTGATTCTTATTGCTCATTATCTGAGTTTCTGTTGGCTCATGTCTGCTGAGGCTGTCTTCTTGACCTTTGAATGTTTCTGCATCTTTTGTGCAGGCAGGAAGCTATAAAAAGGGCTAATTGTGTTCATTTTCCTGAGGAGGTAGTTAATTTTGCAGACACATTTTTTTGCTTCCAATAAAAATCTATCCATTTTGTTTACACAAACTGACTATGGTACTCTGTCTTACCTTTTACATTTGACTGTAAAATATTGTACAGAAACTGTGCAAGTGGCTGGTTCAATTGCTAATGGCACTAGATTACTTGCATGCCAACCATATACTCCATCGAGATGTCAAAGTAAGTGACCCTTTTCTATTGAGAACTTACTGCAAACATTTCTGATATTTATTTCTGAATTCTGAAAGTTATTTTTTATTGATGGTACTACAACTCTGCTTCAGTGCTCAAATATATTTTTGACAAAAGATCAAGACATACGTCTAGGTAACTACGCCAGTTCAAAATCTCATTTCTTATTTGCTAAGTATGTTTGTATGTCAAATGTCAAATTTTTTTTTTCTTTGATTTCTAGCAGTTGTTATTTTAATTAAAATGAGAATTGCTCACATTGATGTTGGTTGTAGGTGATTTTGGCCTTGCAAAAATGTTGACTTCTGATGACCTTGCTTCTTCTGTGAGTGTCATGCCTACTAATATCAGCTTTACTCCCGAAGGAATTTCACCTGTTTGATTTAATTATTATAGCAATTCTGCTTCTAATAGGTTGTGGGGACACCCAGTTACATGTGCCCTGAACTTCTTGCTGATATACCTTATGGTTCCAAGTCAGATATATGGTCTTTGGGTAAGCTATTTTATTCTTTGAAATATGAGGCTTTTATAGCTTGACAGATGGTCTTTTATTTTCTTTCATTTAACTGGATGTTCTCTTCAGGATGCTGCATATATGAAATGACTGCTCACAAGCCTGCATTTAAAGCTTTTGTGAGTTGCTGATTTTCGGTTTGTATAGATAGCATAAATTTGCTTATCATACTGATAACTAAACACAGTTCTTTTTCCTTGAGTTTTCCATTATGAAATGAATATAGATATAGATTATAATTACTTTTTTGTCTGTCATCTTTTTTGACCAGGATATGCAAGCACTGATTAACAAAATAAACAAGTCTATAGTGGCTCCTCTTCCTACTGTGTACTCTGGCGCATTGTGAGTGTACTTCTGTCTTCATGAAGTGAATCTTTTCACATTTTTTGATAATGAAACTGATTTTTTTACCTTCTACATTTAGTGGAATACATCAATTAAATTTTGGGAATCTAAAATTTCTGTTCATCCTGATAAAAAAAAAAAAAAAGAAATACTTTCTTTTTTAGGGACTGCTCAAACTCCAAGAATAGTACATTTTCCTGCTTAATAGAAAGTACTGAAAGAGGCCTTGCTACACTTTTTACTCTATTCATGATGCTTAGCCATCATAAGCTTACGTGGTTTTGCTGATCTGTTGAATGTTTCTTTAATGTTTCAGCCGAGGGCTTATCAAAAGCATGCTGCGGAAGAATCCTGAACTTAGACCAAGTGTATGCCTTCTTCTTCCTGCCCCCATTAATTACTACTATTGATATTATTATAGAAAAAGCTTGTGCATGGAAATTTGTTTTAAGAAAAAGGATGGCTCCCAAAAAATGTGTTCATTCTTATCATCAGTCAATACTCCAATGTAATCTCTAGGAGTCAAACATCAGCCCTTCCTTATAACTGAAGAAGTGGAATCTTAATATTATATTTGTAAACAAATATTGACACACACAGAGATTCTACAATCTTAATCAGGAAAAACACCCTATTACACTGGAAAGCAGGTCAGTTGATTGAGACTTACATTTATGAAGTGTGGGCTTAAAATTTCTACCTGGGTCTGAGTTCTTAATAAAAAAAAGCCCCTGCCAAATGTCCATTTTCTTTCATGTCAGGCAGAAATATGTCTGCTAAGGTGAACATTTTTTACAGCATTAGCTTGTAGACTTGAAATATGGAGACATAATATGCACCTGATTTTTTTATCCATAGATATATTATTTCTCTTAATATTAACTTTTTGGTTCCAGGCTTCAGAGTTGCTCAGTCACCCGCATCTTCGACCCCATCTTCTCAAGATTCATCTAAAGCTGAATAGCCCCAGGCGGAATACTTTCCTGGTCCGTTGGTCTGACTCTGACTTCATAAATAAAACTAGATTTATTGAGCCAGAACCTGTTCCTCATTTTGCTGACAGAGAGAAAAGGCGATCAATCAGTAATGGCAGGAACTTGAATCCTAGTATATCTGGAACTGAACAAGATTCCCTGGATTCTTCACAAAGAGCAGAACAGTTCCCAAGTTACTTGAATCGAAGGTTCACAGAACTATCTGTTGGTGCTGCTTATGAAGAGATTGATACTAACAAAGTTGTTTCCATAAAGTTTTCAACAGCCAGAACCCCAAGAATGATGCCTGCAAAAGTTTCTGCAACTCCATGGAAACAGACAGCACCCTCAAAGTTGCCCCATACTGGTTCCAAAGGTGATTCGGTAAGTCTATACAAAAGTACATTCTTGATGAAGTTTTTTCCTTTTTGTTTTTGAGAATATCCTCTTCTGCTGCTTTTATTAGATACCCTGAATTTGATGATATAGATTATTTGAGCCTAATATGATACTTTTGGTTGCCTATCTTGTGAACAGTTGTCTGAAAATGCTGAAGCTGTACATTATAGTGAGTTTTTTACTGCTAATATGTTATAAGTCTAAATTATCGTCTAATATTGCTGTATTCTTGAGGCTGGGCTATTACATACTTTGAGTAGGGCTATTACATACTTTGAGTCTGATGGCTTTTGGGGGTCCTAATGGTGTTGCTGTAATGTAGCCTACTCAGTTGTGTTATGTAGGGACTTAGCAGGTCATTGTTGGCAGTCTTGTCTCAGAACAGAACTTTGTCAATTCATAATGCCTGACAACTTTGGTAGCATTGTGAAATACTCATTTAGTTACGTGCTCATGTTTGCAGCTTCCAGTGTCATGCACTCCAGCAAGCAAATCTCATTCTACACGCAGAGCATCTCTCCCATTCCCCACAAGAGCTGCAAACTCGCCTACATCTTATAGAGCCAACATTGGCCTTCTTCCGAGCATAGAATCTCCAAATGTGTCTGTCAATGCCCCTAGAATTGACAAGATTGCTGAATTTCCATTGGCTTCTTCTGAGGATCCTTTCATTCCTATCCGTGGGACATCATCTACTTCAGCACAGTGCTCTTCATCATCTCCAGGCAGTGCTGACCGCTCAATTACAAAGGACAAGTGTACAATCCAGGTTCTGGACAGAGCTGTTGCGAAGCGTCCTTTACCTGATATCAGCAATGAAATTGCACGAAGTGGAAGTGAATGCTCAGAGCATAATCCAACAACAGCCATTTCAAGCCGTTCATCTTCTGATTCTCGACAGCGCCGATTCGACACCTCGTCGTACCAGCAGCGTGCAGAGGCATTAGAAGGGTTGCTGGAGTTTAGTGCACGGCTCTTGCAACAGGAACGGTTTACAGAACTTGGAGTGCTGCTGAAGCCATTTGGACCTGAGAAAGTTTCTCCTAGAGAAACTGCTATTTGGTTGGCAAAGAGTTTCAAAGAGACTGCAGTCTAGATACATACTTGAAACAATGCTGTTTCCACTTGTACAGGAAATGAATGTATCTTTGTTTTTATAGGAGACAATTAGGGCATGGTCTTCACACTTGGAGGCACCTAGAAGCTTAGAAATGGTGTTATAGAGCGGAAATGATTTCCACTGTCAGAGGCTATGTTTGAACTTGAAAGATGAACAAAAGAAAATGAAATGAAATTTTTTCTTGTAACCACATTTGTGCTTAAAGATTTTCTGAATTTTTTTTGGCTGAGTGCTCATTTTCACTCCTGAATTTTTTTTTGGATGAATCCTCATTTTCTTCCGAAACAACCACCACCACCACCTCCCTCCTCGCTACCGCTGCTGCCCCTTCCTCACCTTACACACCCTAGATGACGACTTTTTCACTGGCGACGATGATGATACCGATCGGTCCATCTTTGATCTCTAATGACTGCTTTGTTTTTTTAATTCAGTTTTTTTTTTTTGGTAAGTTAATCAGTTCTTTAATAACACATAATTATAGCAGATAATTCCACCTGAACTCTTTTACTGATGTGGTCAACGACACCATGACTCTTAATTGACATGGTCGAAGCCACGTGGACTCCTACGATGACGTGGTCTATGCCACGCTGACTCTAACCATGATGTGGTGACCTTGGCTGTAGACTTTTGTTATGTGATGATGTGGCCGAGCTCACATTAACTCTTAGAGCACCTACAATTGTTTACACACGGGTGGAGATTTTTGCACTCCATTAGTTGAATTTTGCACTCATCTTTTAATTTTTTTTCATAACAAATTACATAATTATCCTTTAATTAAAATGTTTATTTTTCATGAATTACAATTCTTAAACTACCCTTTTTTAATAGTTTACCCTAATAGGAGACACAATAGTTATGGTAGGCTATAACATAATTTTATCTCTAATTTTTTTTATTCTACAGCCATTCATATTTTTGAACAAAAATTTACCGTCATATATACAGATTTAACGTTCAAAATTGTTGTCTTCTTATTACCATCACTACTAAAAAAGGAGATGTCAAATTCACATGAGGATTGGGAGGGCTTAGTGGATCTCCTTTAGTAACCGAGTAGAAATGTTACATTTGTTAACAATTATTTACTAAATAAATAAACTAAATGGCAATTATATCAAAATTATTTTAATATCAAATTGGCAAGGTAAACAAGAATGATTGATAAGTAGCAGTTGTTTATACGTTAATAAATTAAAACTAACTCAAGAAACAGTCCAAGAAAAGCATAACGTCCTAGTTTCTACTAAAGAAAAAAAAGTTCAAGAAAAAAGATAGAGTAGCAATGAAGGGAGTTATGAGAATAAAAAGAATTATATATGAGGGCAGAATTTTGTTCAAAAATATAAATGACTGCATAATAAAAAGAATAGAAATAAAATGATATTGTAGCCTACCATAACTATAGTGTCTCGTTTTAAGGTAAAATATTAAAAAAACGGTAGTTTAAGAATTGTAATTCATGAAAAAAAATAAACATTTAATTAAAGAATAATTATGTAACTATGTAAAAAAAAAAAAAGAGTGCAAAAATCTCCACCCTTTACACTCTAAAGAGTGGAATATCCATGCCACATCATCACTATATTATCCCCTCTTTAATTATACTTTTACTTTCTATAGATTATATTTAAAAAATTATAATGCCACGGGTCCATTATCAAATAATATATTTATTTTAATAATTTTTAATATATATCTCATAAATAAATAAAATTATTTTCTAATGATTTCAATAATTTTTAAAAATTAATTTGTTACCTTTGAAATTTTCTTATTAATTTCCAAAAACTCAAAATATTTGAAAAGAACAAATTATACCATTGTCAAATTCTTTTTTTTATTGCTAGTAATTATATTATTTAAATTGGAATAAGACATATAATTGCTAGCAATTATATTACTTATATTACTAATTACCTTAATCTAGTCGTAATATAATTATGCTAGTCATATAATTGCTAGCATTTATACGAGCAAAATCAGGAAAAAAAAAAGCTGACCCAAAATAAAAAAAAGCAGCCAATGATGCATGTCATAGTCATAACACACAACACACATGGCCATTAAACCCATTACAATAGAGCAATGGAGAGGGTGTAATGGAGGGTATTACACCCTCTATTCAACCCATTGTAATTTGCAGATGCCCTTATGATGAGGTGATCCATGCCATGTGGGCTCCTTGATGACGTGTTCAATACCATATAGGTTTCTCCGATGATGGGGTTGAGGCCACGTTGACTATTAGGTTGATGTTTTTTTGTCACATTGGCTGCTTCGAGGACTTGGTTAAGACACGTATTTTATATTGATAACATGGCTGAAGACACGTTAGCGTTATCAATAATGTGGCCAAGACTATATTTGCTAATTCGATGATTTGGCTGATGCCATGTTTGTGGTATTAATGATGTTGGCAATGTCACATTGGCTAACTTGATGGCGTAGCTTCATATATTGATGACACATCTTTGGCCATGTATGCACGATCAATGATGTGGCCAAAGTTGATGACATGGTTGAAAATCATGTGGGAATATCATTGTTGTATTTAAAATCATGTTGGCTATGTTGATGACGTGGTTAAGGCTACGTGGGTTCCTTTAATGACGTTGTATAACCCCACGTTCTTGATGTGGCCTTAACCACATGGTTCCTTTGATGACATGGCTTACACCACGTTTGCTTCCTCAATGATGTGTTCTTAGCCATGCTGAATCCCTTGCTGACCTGGATGAGGCCTTTGTACTATTTTGTTAATGTGGCCATGGATAGTTCTCTTTCCTTGACGTGATCGAAGTCATGTTGGCTCTCTTGATGATGTGGGCCTAGACATATGTACTCTTGTTGATGTGGTTGGTGACAAATGGCTCATGCCACGTTGGTATTTTGATGATTTGGTGGATGCCATGTGGTTTTTTGTTTACTGGCTGGGGCCATGTTGTTTTTTTGTTATTGACGTGGCTGGTCCTTCAGTGAATTGGTTGAGCTTTTATATGACGTGGTATGTGCCACGTGTTACAGTTTAGCTACGTGTTTCAGGCTGCCAATGGGAATTGCTTAAAATGGGAAAATAAAAAAGAAAAGAAGAAGAAGAAGCAGGAGAGAGTGAGAGGAGGAATGGAGGAAGTGAAAGTGTTAGAGCTTTTCGAGCTTGATTACTCTGATTTGTTGCTACTTTCTTCATCGTCTTCATCGTCAACAAGACTTGATGGAGTGAAGAGCAGTATAATGGATACTCTAGGCCCCAACGGACCAGGTCTTCTCTCTGTCGTCGGTGTACCCAATGCTTCCGTTCTCCGCCGCAATCTCCTTCCTCTGGCTCCAAACATCTCCCTTCTCCACCATGACTATCGCAAACGCCTTCTCAAGGTTCTTTCTTTGTTTAATTTGATTTAAATTTCTTCTTTTATTTTTTGTTAAGGAGAATTGGGTTGTCTGATCGCAGCACAATAATACGTTTAGCGCTTCTGAGAAATTACTTGCAATTTGATATCAATGGCTGTATACTCTTAATTTTATTGCTGGATACATTTTACTCTAATAATGTGATACGCTGCACATTGCACCATTTGACTTTCAATTTTTAAATCAGATAATTGTATCTTATTGTTTCAGAAAAAAAAATTGTCTTTTTTATTTTTTATTTTACTTGGTCATCTATGCAACAAACAAAATTAAACTAGATTTAGGTATGTCTCTACATCTGGGGATTGAGGTGCCAAGTAATTTTGGTATTGTTTATTGCTACCATTTTTCATTAAATTGGATGAGGGTATGATGCCACCTGAGCTTCCTGCAATATGTAACTACTAGGAGCTTGTTGTGAAGCATTTTTGTGGATGTTGGATGTGTTTAAGTGTATTAGAGGCATGAGGCCTTTTATGAAGCCTTAAAGTTCATTGCTTTTATTGTGTCAGTTTCATAAATTTTGGAGTAGCTTCTTCCTTTACCTTGTGGTGTTTTTATGTGTGTGTCTGTGCATATGCATTAAGTATTACTTTTGTTCCTTTCCTTGTTTGCTTTATGTCCAGGAGCACAACTTGGGAAGTGATGTTTCTTTGAAGAATCCTGATAGAAGCGTGTCCTCTTTTGCAATGCAACTCACATATGCACAAGTTTTGCAATCTGTTCCTAGTGAACCAACTCACAACATCCATCAGCGATCAAATCCTGAACCAGCTCAATTGGATGTTGATGAGGTGAAAAAACTCCATGACAATGAATTTAAAAATCTTTCCAACGCCTTTAAAGAGCTAGGATATTGCATGATGGAGCTGGGGCTCCGGTTTGCTCAAATATGTGATAAGTTCATTGGGGGCCAAGAGTTGGAATGGAGTTTATTGGAATCTGGCACTGCAAAAGGCCGTCTTATACATTATCATTCAGTTTTAGATAACCACCTTATGAGAGAAACTGGGACACGAAAAGGATCCAGCAAAAAACATGCTAATTCCAAAAAGGTCCAAGAACACTGCTTAAGAAGTGAGCAAAAACAGTTGCAAGGGTCAAACTTAGTTACAAGTGGCAAGAATGGAAATCACACTGATCTATGGCAGCAGTGGCATTACGATTACAGTATCTTCACTGTTTTGACAGCACCTATGTTTCTTGTGCCCTCTAATTTATCAGAAAATATGGCTACCAATCAGTTTTCAGTCTCATGCAATCAAGAATGCCCTTATCCAAATGGGTATTCATATTTGCAAGTATTTGATCCCAACAAGAATGCTGTCTTTATGGTGAAGACTTCTCCCGAAAGTTTCATCATTCAGGTTGGGGAATCAGCCGATATTTTATCAAAACGAAAGCTTCGGTCAACCCTACACTGTGTATCAAGACCATTTAACCTGGAAAATGTTAGCAGAGAAACTTTTGTTGTATTTCTGCAACCTGCATGGAGCAAAATATTGTCAATCTCAGATCATACTAAGGAAGACAGCATGTCCATTGGTTATTTATCTAACGAGGGAAATAATGATGTCAGCAATGACTCAAATGAATCTACTCAAGACTTTCATAAAATTATTCCACCACTTTCTTCAAGGTTGAAGGATGGAATGACATTTGCAGAATTTTCACGTGAAACTACCAAGCAGTATTATGGTGGCAGGGGTTTACAGCCCAACAGATAGATAGCTTCCTGGTTCTTCTTTTTCGCTTTTAAATGCAATTTTGGTAAGGCATCTTGCAATTTTTTTCTTGATCATGTTGCTTTTTTTTTTTTAAACTCTATGAATCATAACCATTTATATTTTATTCATTTTTTTTACCTCAATGTAAACCTCAAGCAGACAAACCTTGAATTAAATACTATGTCTTAAACAAGGAAGAAAGCTAAGGGGATGATTGTTTTTCAGCATTTGGTTTCTCGAACCACATATGGTTTGTAGGCTTTCCCTTCTTATTAGCAGCTGCTACATCTAGTTTGAATCTCTAGTTTTCCAACTATTTTTGTGGTTTTTAGTTCATTAATTCAAATGCTTCTGTTAGATCCTTTAAATTGCAGTTGTGTTGCTCGGGAATTTAAATATGCAACTGCTTACTTTCTTTTTTTTTTTTTTTGAAATCGCAACTGCTTACTTTCAGATGTTGTTATCTGTCATTGATCTATACCACCATTTAGTGCTGGCATGCACCTGCAGTAATTGGTCTTTTTGAGTGTTGCCAGTTGGTCATGCAAGTCTACAATTGCCCTGTGCTTGATTCTCTGGTTCCTTAGTGGAGGATTGTAGAACTTATGGTGTCTTTTACCCAGGAAGAGTTCAAAGTGCCAAGTCTGGGTGAGGAATAAAATGAACTCAGGGATGTAGATTGTGGCTGCAAGGAAAGGAAGACTGTTCCTTTGGATGGTTTGGAATGGTAGCTCCATTACTGTTTTCTTGTGAAAGAATGATTTTTTTTTTAATGCCCAGTTGAGCTGTTGTGCTTAGTTCTTAGTTCTCTTGCCACAAGCCTAATTCAGTATAGTACAGTTTCAGTATAACCTCATTTAAGTCTTTATTTATCCCTGGTTAAGAATGGTAGTGGACCTGCAGATGTACAAAGTTGTTTTTAATGTGCATGATATAGTTGCATACTACTGTTGGAACGCAGGGTGTGTTTCAATCGTAGTCCTAGATGCACGCAGGTAAAATCATTGCAGTTTTTTTATCCATATCTAAGAGAAAAAGTAGAGACTACCTGGAAACTTAATGTTGACAAAAGGTCAAAAGAGTTGGCTAGTGGCACCACTTTATAGGAGTCTAGAAGGCTATGCAAACGGTTCAAACAAATAAAAACGAAAATTCTTGGTTTTGCTTTCATTAAAGAATTGCCTATGGAGGTCCAGTTCATTATTTTCTGATATAGGGAAGGAAAACTGTAATAGATAGGGTCGTGCTAAATAATTGTCCTATAAAAGGGAAAAAGGAAAAGAGATCAGCTGAATGTATGTTTGAATCAATAAATGAAAGCATAATAAAGACAGAAAAAGAAGCACATTTGAAATACAAATGCAAATGGTTAGCAAAAGTTGGCAGAGGGTGGCCCTTGGGATCATTGATTGAAAGTGGCAAAAGGAATAAAGGCCATTTCTTTAGCAGGTCAGGTGGTCACAACTCACACCAAAGCAACAAGCAGAAAAAAACTTTTGCAAAAGAGAAAGCCGGTGTTTTCTTTGTTCTCTTCTTCTCTGATATGGACTTTTGATCACAAAAATACGCACATTAGAGGAAAAAAAAAGTGTAGATGCCCTTGTAAATGAAGAGAAGCGAAGAGTAAAAAATGACAAAGATGATGACGCGCATAGGCACGCGCATTTTAGCTCAGGTCTCTCTTGAGCAAGCAGCTTTGTGTTCATAACTGTCGAGGCAAGGCAAAATAGTTGAGCCAGTAGCAGAGCCAGGTTCAGATTTGTTTGGACCTCCGATCTTGTCGGCCTTGGACGTTGCCAACACCTTTCACATGTCCTAACATAATCAGTTTGCTCACCACCAACTTGGGTTTCTTGGCCCTCCTCTCCCTGCCATTTTCAGACCTGTACACTGTGTACCCGTCTCAGAATTTGAATTATGTCTTGTAAACCAAGTTATACTTTCACTAAGATAAATTCCCAGATAAACTTAATTATCTTTCCTATAAATTAGCTTTTAGGCTCTTTTTCACGCATCACCTAATACATTTTATGATTAAAGTGTGTGACATCTTTTACACAAATCAAGATAGTTTTCTCTTTTCACATGTTTGTTAGTTTATCAAACTAGGACAGGATAGGTAAATAAAATTGTTGAAGAATGATGGAGTTACTGATCATTAAAGTCTAATTAATCCAGTTCAATTCAGAAGGACCATAAGAGTGGCATCACAAACTCGAAAACAAAACATCACTTAAATGAGAATGTCAACTGATCTTAAAGGTTGCTATCGATGAGCTTTAACTGAACATTAGCCAGCAAACATTGTTGTTATTGATGATAATTTGAAAGTATTAGCAGTAATGCTCATGGTTTCAATAATTGTCTCAATAATGCTCAATCAGCGAGCTAGGTAGAGTTAGTCTGATAATTATACCATATTCATTAGGGCTCATCCAATCATAAGATGCCTACATGGCTTAAAAAAGTTTGGCTCCAATGCCACGTGGCATTAAGTTGGTCCATGACCAGATGCCTCCTACCGACTAACCCTAACTTCACTCGATCTGACCCACATAGTATACTATTGATTATTGACTAGTCCTGGCCATAAAGCAAAACCGATAAAAGTACAAAAAGGACTAGACGGGCCAATGGTATACTGTGACCCCTCTAACATGTATATGTCTATGAATATAAAATAAAGCCACCCTAACTAAACTAAACTAAACTAAAGCCCTCCTAAGCCTTTGCTCAAATTTCTAAACGAAAGCTCTTGTCTTCTTGGAAAAACATACTTGTTCACACACACATTTATGGAAGAAGGTATCCCTCTAATTACAACTCGCAGGCTAGAGCAGCACAGCCCTGCCTGCGCCATGCAACTGCCAGAGAGCCCAAGAGTTCCTATGGATTTCCTGTCAAGGTCTTGGAGTATCTCTGCTCTTGAAGTTTCCAAGGCTCTTTCTTGTATGGCTTCTTCCAACAAGTCTACTAATAGCAGCTCTAGTTGCACCACAGCTTCTATACTTGAAGATGCTACTGGAGAGACTGAGGAGATCATTGCTAGTAGTAATAATAATAATGTTTCTTCCAAACAGTTCTCTTTCGTTTCTTCTGCTACTTCTCAGCTAGTTCTTGAACGTATCATGTCACAATCAGTAAGTGCAACTGTGTTTGCTTCATGATCTTGATTTTACTTCTTCAGCTTGCCTCTATTTTTTCTTTTAGTGGGGGGTGTATTATACATTCATCTGTTTTAATTCATGGGGCTTGTACAAGACGAAATGTTACCGAGAAATGCTGGAAATTAAACAATGAAAAATGTGAACTTTACAAGTTTTTGTTACACATTTCCGGGAAACCTTTTTTTTTTTTTTTTTTTTTTTTTAGCTACCCAGGAAACTTTATTTGGTGAATTGTTGGTGATGATGGGTTAATATGCATTTTGCAGGAAGTGTCACCATTGACATCAGGAAGGCTTTCTCACAGCAGTGGCCCTTTGAACTTGGGAGAATCAGACAGCCCTCCAATTTCTCCCACTGAAGAATTTGAGGATGTGGTCAAGGTACTATAAATTTATCTCATTTTCATAGGACCCATTATATATATATATATATATTATTTCAAAAAAATCCCTATGATTGAAGTCATATGTACTTGTCTCTTTTCTTTTACAGTCTTTGGTAGGGCATAGAGGGGCAATAGATCGAGTTTATCAATGTCATTACAGCTTTATCCATCTTTCTACACCACCCACATAGTTGTTGATCTGTGTGCTCCGATGCTTCAGTCCATAGAGTTATATTACAGAAGTTACAGAGAAGGATTCTCTTGTCTTCTTCCAATAAAACCTTTTTATCTCTTCCTAACATCTTTTGAGGTGTCTGGTCAACTAAGTTTGATAAATAGTCTTCACTCTTTCCATATATACAAAAAAGTAATCCAGAAGAGAAGAAAAAGGAAGGCAAAGGCTGACATCTAAGCTTAAGCTGTTGCTCAATTTGCAGTCATGGTCATGATTTTCTGACTCTTCTCAGATTTGAGGTGTGGCTATGGGAGGTCTAAATTAAATCACTTTGCGTTCAATTGACATTAATAAGCTTTTAAAAAATTTGCTTCATTTTGGTCATTATGGTTACAGATTATGAATAAAAATCTTTTAACTTGTCTACATAACAGAAAAGAACAGGACTTTGGTGAAAAGTTTGAATAATGCTGAAATTTCCCATGTAGAAAAGTGGTTCTTTTTTTTTTTTAGGTGAAAAGAGTGGTGAAATGAAAGAGTGAAGTAATCGACCATTATTGAGCTAGAAATAGTCTTGTCATGTCTCCAAGTGATTTTGGTTGTCTAGCTCATTTGAAGCAAACTTCAACTTTCATTAAAATCTTGGTAAAAATCTTTTTCCTTTTCAAGCTAGATCACACAAGGACTATCTCATAACTCATTACCTTGCTTCACTTGAAAGTACCACAGTGTGGAAGGAATTCTTATTAGTCATGTATGATTTTGCGTGCGTAGGTTGCATTTTATGACCGAGGCAGCCTCGTTTGATCATCCTGTTCCTTCCATGTCTTGTCCATTTGCAAAATTACCCAACTTAAATATACAAGAAAATGAGCAGTGCTAACCGGCCTTATAACATGTTTAAAACTAGTAAAGTTTTCAACTTTGTACATGCCCATATGTTGTCTGACGAATCATTGCTTTTTCCATGCAGTATTTTCAGTCACATAACACCATAAATCCTCTGTTCAATGGTGGTCGGGCCAGTGCCGGCAATGGCAGTGGTGCAGCTGCTGGTGGGACGAAGACTGTTGGAAGGTGGTTGAAAGAGAGAAAAGAGAAGAAGAAAGAAGAAAGCAGAGCTCAAAATGCTCAGCTCCATGCTACTATTTCAGTAGCTGCAGTGGCTGCCGCTGTAGCTGCCATTGCAGCAGCTACAGCCTCTTCTTCATCATCAGGAAGAAATGAGCAACTAGCCAAGACTGATATGGCTGTTGCATCTGCAGCTACATTGGTCGCTGCACAGTGTGTGGAAGCAGCTGAGGCTATGGGAGCTGAGCGTGACCATCTCGCATCAGTAGTGAGCTCTGCTGTGAATGTTCGTTCTCATGATGATATCACTACTCTTACAGCAGCTGCAGCTACCGGTATTAATAGATGTTGATTTCTCTTGCAATAGGTCAAATTAGTTGCTAAATTTGAGGTTAATGTATATTTTTTTTTTGTTGAAATTTTTTTTCCTGCAGCTCTTCGCGGGGCGGCAACCTTGAAGGCAAGAGCATTGAAAGATGTCTTGAATGTTGCATCTGTGATACCAACAGAGAAAGGCATAGGAATTTGTGGTGCAGTGAATCATGTGAATCATAACAGAAGTGCTAGTGGTGAGCTTGTCTATGGAGAGAACTTTCTTGGTGCCTGTAACCTTGAGTTTCTTGCAAGAGGCAGTGAGCTTCTCAAACGCACCCGCAAAGGTATATATTAACCCTCAGTTTAGGCTGTTTTATTGTATTTTATTGACAATAAATAGCCATTTTGATTTGATGTCAATTTTGTTATGCAGGTGATCTACACTGGAAAATTGTGTCTGTTTACATACACCGTTCTGGACAGGTAAGGACATTTCACCCCAAAAACATTTTCACTTTGCCAATGTTTGATTAACTAGTCATTGAAAGTCGAAATCTGTTTGCAGGTAATGCTGAAGATGAAAAGCAGACATGTAGCAGGGACCATAACCAAAAAGAAAAAAAGTGAGGCTTTATAACTTAATAAAACATTTCATGAAGCCCAAGCGCAAGAATAAGATTTTAAAGATATACAGTATATGTTATTTGATCTGCAGATGTGGTGGTGGATGTTTGCAAGGACATGGCAGCGTGGCCAGGCAGACACTTGTTCGACGGTGGAGATCAGCGCCGCTACTTCGGATTGAAGACAGCAACTAGAGGGATTATAGAGTTTGAATGCAAGAACCAGAGAGAACATGATATGTGGACTAATGGAGTTTCCAAGCTTCTTTCCATCGTATCCCAGAGAAAGAAGAGAGCTTATTAACTGAGCTATAAGCTTGTGAAGGCACTGAATAGGCTTCTGATTGCATTGGACTGAACTGTTAATTTGCTTCTGAGCAACAGGACTGCAGAAGTGAACAAATAGATGACTTTCAGGATGTTTTGACCAAGTAACAGGAAGGGATAATATAGGTAGGTAAAAATATGAACATGAAGAGAAGTTAGATTCTAGTTAGAGGCTGTTCTTGTAAGTTGTGAAAATATTGTTGCTTGTCTTTTATAATGAATGATGAGGGTTTAATGATTAATCTTAGGTATTATTGAATTGATTGCTTGATTGAATCCAGAACTTTTTGTTGAATAACCATTAATTGTAAACATTTAAAATCATATCTAATGGGTAGCTAAAATATGTCTCATTAACAATGATCAATACCAGAAAATTTATAAAGAACAAAATAAAAAATACTACTGAATGATACCTCCTCTCGTAGCTAATCTTGGGCACTGAAAAAAGTAAGCAAAGAGAAGAAGAGATTAATGATATCCAAATACAAAGAAACTGCTGCCCAGATGTACTCATCATAAGCATATCGTTTGATGAGGTTATCTGTGTCATAAATAATGTATCCACAGAATAAGATTGAGGCCAAGCACCCATATACCATTCTAGAGATTTTTCCCAAGGGAAAGAATATCTGCATTTGGTATCAAGAAACAGAAACCGTAGTGAAAATGCATCAATATGAAGCAAAGAATTAATGTACTAATAGAAGCAGCGTACAAACGAAGATTAAAATACCTGAATTAAAGAAAAAAGCAGAAGGACAATGAAGGCAGAGAACAAGAAGGGACCAAGAAAGCTAAAATCGTGGCCTCTCTTTGCTGCCCAGAATGTAAACAGGGTGAGACTCACAACAGCTGCAGCAGTTAGAGTTGCAGATTCTAAAATAATTTTTCCTGATACCAAATCAAAATGAAACTTACATCAGATATGATTGATCTTGATCAAGTAATGGAAGAAATTTTTTTTGTTGGTGTTTATGTATTACCACTGGTGAATGCACATGTAAACCCGACCAAGAATCCAAGAGCAACAGTGAATACTCCAAGGAGAAGATAATTTACAGGACGCAGCCGGTAATAGTAGTACAAAGGGCATATAACTGCATTGATGGTTTTGCATCATGATTGACAATTTAAACCTTGAAAATGATCCCAAAAACTAAAAGGGTAATTAAAGAAAAAGCAATACCTATGAAAGGAATAATGATTATGACAATGTAGAGAGCCAAGCCCACCTTATTATGCAGAATAAAGTTAGTGACAGGATGAACAAAATTAACTGTAGCTGCCACGGCAACTGTCACCAGTAGTTGTATGGTTATGATTGAATAAACTTTGGCAATGAAGAACCAATGCAGCTCTGGAGTTTCCAACTCCATTGGAATTGATCCTGCTTCTGGGTCTGCATTCGGGTGTGGCTTAGGCTTCATTTTTCAAGCTTGTCAGGCTGCTATGGTTTGATTTTGATGAAGCATAGAGGAAATTTGGCCTGAGAACTTGTGGAAATGAATAGAAAGAGCTTGGGATATGAAGAAAAACCTTGCAGCAAGTTACCTGTATTACTAGAAAAATTCTAGTAAAGCATCTGCCAGAAGAAAGGTTTTTCTTTCAAGCATTGTCTTCTTTTCATTCCTTTCTTTGGACACTCTGCTTTGTTATGTCATATGTTTTTTTTTTTTTTTTTTTTTTGCCAATTCTAATTGGTGGTACCACAATCTCATATAGTTTATGAAACGAGGGATTTAGACCCTTATAAATTCAGAGTTCTCCTTTTTTTTTTTTTTTTTTTTGATAAGACGTCTTTTTCTGTAAAGGGCAAAATTGTATGGCGTGTGAGCTAAGTTGAAACTAGAGCAGATAATTTCTCACGAATTGGGTCTGCTATGTGAGACATAACATGAATATAAGATTACAAGAAGAGTGAACACCTATACTAGTTGCGTAAACTTGGGAAAGACATTACACCTGGAAATCCATTTTGTTATATTTTGGTACCTTACACTACAGTTTGCATGATAACTGGGTCGTAACTGAAGAATTATTCCTGATAAGTATGTTCAGAACTGAATATTTTCCCCTCAGTTATTTATTAGAAAAGTTTCAAAAGTGTCTTAAATGGAATAAAATAGCTCTATCAAGAATGGAAGGATTGGAGAAAATTCTGAATCACTTTGTACTTTCTATTGAGCATATCATTGTGACATTTACATAAACTTACTAAAACAGGAAGAGAGGAAACAAGATGGAGAATAACATAAAGTTTACAATTACATATTTGTAATCGACAGTAATCTGGGTCCAATAGTATATGTCATGTATGTGAGGCAGAAAAGCTGAAGGATGATCTTAGCAATCAATGGCTTTGAAGATAGAAAGAAACAAGAGGAAGAGATTAATGAAGTCCACATACAGACACGCTGCAGCCCAAAAATACTTGTCGTAACAGTAGCTCTTTATCACTAGCCTATAAGTGATGCATACAATAAAGCCGCAGAATGCAATTGAACCAAAGCATCCATACATCATCACAAATATTCTACCCAGTGGATAGAGAATCTGCAACCAGAAACCACCACTGAAAGATCATGATAGAAAATTCAAGTGTCAAAGAGAATCGAACATAAGGTTCAAATCATCGAGTACATGTTCTGAAAGGTTGAACATATACCTGTACAGAAGCAGCCGCCATAATCACAACCATGGCACCAAACAAGAAGGGCCCTAAGAAGTCAAAATCAAGACCTTTGCACGCTGCCCAGAATGTATACAGAGTTAGGTTCACCACCGTTGTACTTGTCAGAATCGCAGATCCAAGAATCGCCCTCCCTGTCACCAAGTGAATTAATGTATACATTAGGAAACTTGACATTATAGTTTAATGCAGTATTACCACAAGCATGATACTAAGTCCAGTACCTCTTCAAATACAGATATCACCACAAAAGTTAAATAAAACATGGTAATATCCGAATCTTACCCGTCGCAACTGCACATGTCAATCCAACCAAAAACGTAAGAGCAGCAGTCAATAACCCAACAAGCAAAAGATAATTGGCCAAGTGATAGAAGTGCAACAGACACAACGCTGCATCCATTTCTGACATCAATCAGGGAACTATTCTTGACTTCTAAACCTCGGAAAACAAAAGCACTTACACTTACCTATGATTGCTGCTGCGCAGATGGCTAAAAAGAAAGGTACCCTCACACTAGTGCTTTCAAGGAAATAAGCCAAAGGTTGAATGAAAATGACAACGGCAACAACCCCAATTGTTGTCAGGAGCAACTGAATAGCTACAATCAAGTAGACTTTGCAAATGAACGCCTGTTGGATGTCATCAGGACTTTCCAGCATTCCTGAAGATTTCCCTGCCTCGGCATCTCCAAATTCCTGAGGCTGCACCACCACACACATTTTGAAACTACAACAATTTATGGGCTTATTGATTTCGTTTCCTTTAAGCAGAAAGCAAGCAAAGTTGCCGTGGAAGGGGATCAGCATAAAATTAATATGCACCTGGAAAAAATCAGTTTCAAGGATTTGATATGTGAGACTTCTGCTCACTTGGGCATCAGCATCTTGGCCTGCTGGCCTTCCAACTTTATTAAGGAAGGACCAACTAACTCTATGTGGCCTATTTTGACGGCAACTCACCCAACTTTGGAAAAAAAATCTGTTCATTTCAATGTATAGACTTTTACATAGACTGGCGTTTTCAACTAGAGGGTTGGTTCATGAAATGTACATGAAAATGACTTGAAAATATATAAGATTTCTTTGTTTGGTTTGGCAAAATGATAAATTCTTTTGAAATATTGAGTTCTTAAATTAGTCGGTCCATCTTTAATTTCTCATCTAGATCAATGAGAAAAAATACTTTTCCACAGAAATGTATTGTAAATATAATTTTATTGTTTTTATTCATTACAAGATAAAATTTATTTTATTGAGGGTGTTATAGTGAGTTTAATATAATTAGGTGTCCCCTTACAATTCTTTCTTTACATTAGTTTGCTAAAAAAGCCCCAAGACCTGAACTCCAGTTAACACATTGTTTTCTATTAAAAAATTCATTTCATTTTCAAATAGATTTTAAATAATTCATTTGCAAATGAATTTTAACTTCATTTGAATTAAATATATTTCATGAATAAAAATGGATTTAGTGTTAAATAATTTCACAAAATTAAAAAATTAGAATTGCAAATAAATTTACAAAATTGTCATTTAAATCAAACACATTCACTTAAATTTGTAAATCAATTTTATAAAATTTTGTGAAATTTATTTCACCAAAACACACTAAGACTAAAAACCTTCCATTTAAATCTTCTTTTTGACAATGGTAACGATCCACCTCCAGCATTTTAATTGCAATGAATACAAAGATTAATTACAGGACGGTTCTAATAATGGTCCGAATGACTGCAATATCAAGAGTGGGCAATTCGTTGACTTTTGGTTAAAGCTAATTGTAAATGTCCTTCTAATCAATGTCACTCCTTTTTAACTAAATCAAATTGCACCTGGTAAGTTGCATGGCAAAAATAATTCAAAATATATATCTATATAAAACTGCTGAACTCCGTGTAAGTCTATAATAATATAATATATATATATACTTTAACCGGCCTTGCATTGAAGATTCAAAAAGCTGATTACATGCTCATCTGTCACCCCCTTCTCAAGAGGTAAACTTTGGGCAACTTTAATTTAGTTTTAGCAGAAGTTTCTTACAATGCTGGTATTTGTCCCTGAACCTAAATAGAAAGGGCCGAAAAGAAAGAGGAAGCGTAACTGAATTGCATTTACATATTCAGTTTGGTAACAATCTTTTTTCTATTTCAAAACAGATGTGAAAAAATATACAAAACTTCAACAATTCCTTGGCTATTCAGTGGCCCTGAAGATCATAAGCAATGAGAGGAAGAGGTTAATTACATCCAAATAGAGAGACACAGAAGCCCAAATGTATTCATCATAAGTGTAGCGCTTGATTAGATTGTCCGTGTCATATACGATGTACCCACAGAATATGATTGAAGCTAAACACCCATAGATCATGACAGAGATTTTGCCCAATGGAAAGAGAATCTGCAGCCAGAAACAAGAATAAAACCACCCATTAGAAATTGAAACTTCAAATTCAAATCCCAAAAAGACATGAAACAATGTTCGACTAATGAAGATCAACAGCTGCAGGACAACTATACCTGGATCAGAGCAAACACCATAAGAACAATGATAGCACCAAACAAAAAGGGGCCAAGAAAGCTGAAATCATGGCCTCTCCTTGCCGCCCAAAATGTGTAGAAAGTAAGACTCAAGACCACTACTGTTGTCAAAATCACTGCTTCCAGAATAACTTTCCCTGTTGCAAATAAAATAGTTTTAATTTCCCTGTTACATCTACAATGGATTATTTACAAATATAATGGTGCATATTACACAATACAAACTACGTTAACGAAAGTAAGAGAACAATTCCCACCAACACTGTCACAATAACGGAAAAAAAAATAAATAAACACATCCCATTATCTCAAAAGTTCTGCTCGTAAAACTCGATTGCCAATTACTGCTCAAAAGACTGGCATTCTTAATAAAATCTATAAACCAGGCTAGAAACTGGCATAGCAGAAATTTTCAGAACCATGCCAGATACACGAATAATGTGGGAGAAAACTGACGTTAGCACATGAAACTCACAAACTTCTAGCAGCCAGTATCACATAAACACTTGACCATGAGCTCCACTTCTGTTGAATTAAACCAAGAGCAGCGAAAATCCTTTGATCACAGTTCACTAACTCTGTGAACTGTTACCTCCAATGTGAACACTTATTCAGTTAACCCATATACAATAGCTCTCTAAACTACGCCACGGTCATGTAAACCAACCACAGAAAACATCCTTGACCGCCATATGCATTTTCAAATACACGGCATCAATGCAGTGGTGTGAATTAAAAAGACATTATTTTTTTCTTAAATTTCTCTCAAGTTACAAAGTTGATAACAATAATCAAGATTCAGGGAACAGAAAAAAAATTTATTTAAAATACTAAATAAAATGCTTTAAAATAGAAGTTATCAAAGCAAGAAAGGCAATTAAAGATGAAATAGAAAGCGAATAATCATACCGCTGGTAAATGCGCAAGTTAATCCAACAGCAAACCCAAGACAGATGGTAAAAAACCCAAGTAAAAGGTAATTCACCGGATGCTTCTGATGATAGTAGTACAACGGGCAAATCGCTGCAGTAATTTCCGAAATCAGTTATAGGCCCAGAAAGGGAAGAAAAAAAGAAAAAAAAAAGCGAAATGGTACCTACCAATAAAAGGCAAAATAATGAGGACGATGTAAAGTGCCAATCCAGCGGTAGTGGTGGCAAAGAAAATGGCAATAGGAGGGACAAAAACGACGACGGAGGCAACGGCGATGGTAACGAGCAATTGGAAGCATAAAATCGAATAAACTTTCCGTATAAAAGACCAACGGAGCTCCGGGCTCTCTAGCATCATGGGATACAGAGGCCTCGCTCCGGCCTCCACATCAGCCTTCCGATACGGCTGATTCCACATCTTTCAATTTTTTTCCTTTCTTTTTGGCGTTTGGATTGCGAGAAAGTGGAGGAAAATACAAAAAGAAAATTAGGGTTTCGACTGCGTTTGGATTAGCTGTTGGGGCTTGTATCTAATATAAGATAAAGATGCGAGCGGTTACCTGTGAGTTGGGAGAAGGTTCACGATGCGTCGCGCGTTATATACTGTGCGTTTTGGTGTTGGACTGGAAGGTAAGCGATGTGTGGAAAGTTCGGGCTTCGCCAATTGGTTTTTATATTATTTTTTTCATTTTAAATTCTCTAGAGTTTTCTTCATGTGCATTTTTTTTATAATTTTTATTTCTATTTTTAGAAAAAAAGATAATTAATTTTTTTTGGGATAATGTTAAGTCTTAACAACTTGGTTAGCATATGCTTTGATGATTTG
>CATIWK010036226.1:0-45756 GCA_949634005.1 Mallotus japonicus | reverse complement strand
CGTCGGATGAAGATCATTCGGTTTTTGGTTTAATGGTTAGTGATTGTAAGTCTATTCTTCATGATGTTGCTAATTGCAATATTGGCTTTGTGCCGCGATCAGCGAACCAGGTAGCTCATGTCCTTGCTAGGATGTCTGGTTGCCGTTTAGTTTATGAGGCTTGTCCTCTGTTTTTAGTTGATGTTATTGCTTCTGATTTGAGTTAATGCAGTGCTGGTTTCTTTCAAAAAAAATATATATATATATATTGATTGTTTTTGGTTTGGATTTTTGGTAGCAGCTTTTGTCCTTGTAGTTGTATTCTTTAAATTGAATAAAAGCTACACTACACCCACATGCATATAAAAAATGAGAGTTGCATGGCAGAACACTATGACCCAAAAAAATTTGATTAGAATTATTTCATGGGGTATTCTTTAGATTGAATAAAAGCTACACCACACCCACATGCATACAAAAAATGAGAGTTGCATGGCAGAACACTATGACCCAAAAAAAATTGATTAGAATATTTCATGGGGTTATAGAAATTAGGACAAGTTTAAAACTTTATTTCTTTTTCTTTTTCCTAGGAGAGGGGGAGGGGGAGGGGGAGGGGGAGGGAGAGGGAGAGGGAGAGGGAGAGGGGGATTTGAACTCCTCCCTTTTATGTCTAACCTGCAGATGGTACCAACCCATCTCTAGATGGGTAGGCCGACAAATTTAAAACTTAACATTTAATTAGTATTGACAGAGGCACTTTATTTATTTTTTATTTAAACCCATTGTTAAATGTACTTAATTCGATTTGATTCATCATTCAAACATGATTATAAAAATGTTAATAGTCTTTTGACAACTTATTTAATCGTCACTATATATATTACAATTTGAATGCAAAATGATCACCTAAACGAGAACAATTTCTATCAACTGATCTCAATGGTTGTTGATTATTTATCTTTTTAATTACAAGTGTTAAATAACATAAATATGAATTTTAACTAGATAAATTAAAAAAAATTATTAAAAGACATCACAAATTTAATTTAATATTTTTAATCTTAGGTCTATATTTTAAATCATTTGATCTTAACCTTATTAATCTTGGATCAGCCCAAAACTTTTAAATTAATAATTTATTTGGTTCAAATGAATTTCATAAAATTTTATGAAATTTATTTGTAAATCCAAATAAATATGTTTGATTTAAATGAGTTTAAATGAATTTGAAATTTATTTGGAAATGAATTCTATTTGAAATTTGATGATACCCGGTTCAAATCCTATCACATGGTAAGTCCGCTCATGAGGTATTGTCAACTTTGACTTGGGGAGTCCCACAGAACGCACAACTTTGTCCTTTAGTGGAAAAAGCAGTCCCCCCGAAAGGAGGGGCTTGGGTAGAGGACACGGCCTCGTTTCCATAGACAGCGCCACTGATGATACTCGGCCGAATCCTATCACACGGTAGGCCCACTCATGAGGTATTGTTTGCTTTGGCTGGAGGCCCCACAGACTACAGGCTTTGTCCTTTAGTGAAAATGACGCCTCTTTAGGCGAGAAGGAGGACTTAGGCTTATAAGGACTCAAGACCCTCTTCTACCTACCAATGTACGATTTAGTGTGTCATCAAAATTCATTTGAAAATAAAATAAATTCTTCGTGAAATTAAACCAAATAAGAAATAATTGTTATTTTTCTATCTATTCAATTAATTCTAATTAAAGTTCAGCTTTAAATTGGAAACCTTATTATTAGATATATCTCATTAATGATTTTTCACACAACAACCTTAATATATTTTTATGCATGTGATGCTCTAAGTAAAGAATAAATCTGATCAACAAAGATTAGGTAATCTTCTTAATTAATTATTTTTTGATCCCCTTTTGTGGTGAGGATTAGGATGTGGCCAGGTTAATTTGCTTTTCTTTATACCTTATTCCCCTTCTCTTTCGGTGTTTAGAGAGAACTTCAAGCCTTTTGTGACTCCATTTTTACATTTCTAATTACATCCTAATCTCTCTCTCTCTCTCTATATATATATATATATTTATTTATTTATTTTCTTATTCTTCTTAACGTGCTGCTTTGATACCTTTATTGGCAAACAAGGAAAGATTATAAAGCATCTTTAAATTATATTGTATTAATTTTTACTCACAATTTAAAAAAATACAGACTTAAAAAAATTTAACCAGATGACAATTCAACTATTAAAATTTTTTTATAATAATTAATTTAATATAACTACATACGTCACGATTTGAATTTAAAATATTAATTAAGTAAAATGTTATATCACTAAACCATTTCTTTGCATCATATTATCCATTTTTTTTAATTACTAAAGTTACTACATCTTCAAATATTGGAATTCGTCAAAGACTAAGACAATTTCTTTTTTGTGTTTTTTGCAATCTCAAAATTATATCGTGGTTGAGATCAAAAAAATTGTACCACATTTTTTTTTCTTGCTTTTCAAGATTTGAGGTATACAAGAATAACAGCTCAGTTCTCTGAATTATTCTAATTTTTAGCACATTTCAATTATTTTTGAACAATTTTCTACCTTTTAAAATAATAAAAAAATGTTGTTAATTTATATCATGCATTTGACTAAAAGCTATAGAAAATAGCTAAACTTAACTATATTCAATGCATATAGTATAACGAAGAAAATAATCAACATGTGGCAATGAAAAAATATATGCGGATCAAATGATTAACACATTTCAATTATGTAAAAATAATTATTTCCAGTAAAAGAGAGAAGAGAAAAAAAAAATTTGCACCTATTAATTCTCTAAATTATATGGAATTGTATTGACGTCACTTAATTTGCATATAGTCACATTCTATTAATGTCATCCACAATTCTGTCTCCTATATGGCTATATGATTAAAAAAAAAAAATGTTTTTCTTCATGATGTTGAGTGTGATATTTACCTATACTTACCTAATCTGTCAGTCACATTTCTTAAACTAAATTACATATAGCCAGCAAGGTGAACGTAGACATTAATGGTTTTATCGAGTGGGGTTTGGCCTTAGTTGATTTGGGTTTCCAAGTTTGATTAAAATTGGTAAATACGTTGCGAATACGGATCTTTTAAAAATAGCATAAAATGTAGAATTTAAATTATATTACCGTCAATCTATAGAATTATTTTTATCTTATTCAAAAAAAACTGATCAATTAGGGAGTTCTCAACTGATAATTCCTCTTTGAAAATATTTTAAAGTGTATAATTTAAATTTCGCTATTGCTAATTTAAAATAGAAAAATTATTAAAAATATAATTGGAAACACGTGACTAAAGTCATGATAAAGTTTTGAAATATATAAAAGTCCAAGTTTTTGATAACGAGAGAAGAAAAGAAATTTTTTTGAAAATGACAGAAGAAAAGAAATTTTTTTGAAAATGACAGAAGAAAAGAAATTTTGTTCAATTCACATTTCATTGTCTCGGTAGAAATGGTAAAACTGTAACGTATATAATGGACATTATTGTAATGGTAAAGTAAAATAAATTAATAGGCACTTGGTCTATGATAATAGAATTTAGTGCTACTAGCTAAAACAAAACGTGAAACACTTTGTTTTAGTTTGTGTAGCTTCGGGACGACTTGAATTACATCTATCATTATCAACTATTATATATCTATTACAACTATTATCAACAACTATTATTATTATTATTATTATATATACAACCTAGTGTATATTAGGTATAAACATTTAGTTTAAGGCACTAACAACACTAAGGTTTGGACATGCGTCCACTTGAACCATTCCATCCAAATTTCATTGGTAAACTTTTTTTTTTTTTTAATCTTGGGGAGAGAGGGAAGGGGGGATTCGAACCTCTCTCCTATGGTACCTACCCCGTGGATGGGAGGTCCATTGACCATCCCATCCCTAGGCGGGTAGGTAACTTCATTGGCAAACTTGAAACTCTCTTGCTTATGATGAATAATATTAATAATGTACTACATATCAAAAGCTTATGACAGAAAAATAAAGCCAAAGCCAATGCCAATGAAGAGGTGGTACTGTTACCATACTTTTCTAAAGACAAAAAATGTAATACAGTATCTCACTGTGACACCGAACCCAGTTGTCCAAACCTTCAATAATTTGATCATTAGGTGTGACATTGTGAGAATACATATAATAATACTCTTCATTTTTAACCAAATGGTCTCAAATTTTATTTGAACATTAGGTGTGAAAATCAGTGAATTTTTTGTTGGTATAATTACTTTTTCTGATATTTAGTAAATATAAGAGTTTCAATTAATTCAAATTTAACTTAATAAATTTTATAAGGAATAATAAAACTTCTTTGAGCGTCAATTTTTTCATACATAAAATTTTAAATCTTAATTTTTTTTTTAAAGAATTAAAAGTTTCTGATCCTTTTAAAGGTGCAAAATGTTTGTCTTTTTGAGTGGGATGCTTGCTAACCAGCTATTATGTCCTGGCCGGCAAACACAGTTGCTGTCTTGCTGATATTAGTAAGTGGGTGGTCATTTAATTGAACTTTATGCATATTTATTCTTTGTACAGAACTTTATGTGTATTCATTGATGCCAAGTTGAGATGATCATTTAATTCAATTTGCTACACTGCGTTATTGCTTAATTGAATCATAACAAAATTGAAAATGATTCATAATAATTATGTAAATTTGAAACACGTTTTGGTGAATGAATATATTCTATTATTAACCAAGATCTGGAGTTGCTTCGGTGTAAGCTTTTCTTTTCTTTTTTTTTTTCAGATGAAAACTGAGGCCCCAATATGAATTTATTTGTTTTATGAATTTTTTATTTACAAAATTTCAAGAATAAACCTTAAAATTTAAAAAATTTTACAAAGAATATTATATTTTAAATAGATAAATAAAATGTAAACAAAAAAATATGTTCCAACACAATTAATAAAAAAACTATGACTCTACTCAATTGAATTTTTAATCTTTAGATAAGCATGGTCTTATGAATAATTCTCTAAAGAATTTTACAATATAATGAACTAAAGGCATTTTCAACACAAAAAAAAAAAAAAATAATAATAATAAAAATTTTATTAAACTATGAATTTAATTAAACGTAAATTAAATTTAGAAATAAACAAAATACATAACACATTTTAATTTTTTGGTCTTTTGCTTATGAAAATAGCCAACTTAAATACAAGTATTGATTTTGTAGCACTTAGATGTCGCTTATTTTTTTGGTCTTTTGCTTATGAAAGACGATAGCTAACTTAAATACAAGTATCGAATTTGTAGTGCTATTTTCTTGAATACAATTTATTAATACCGTGAAAAAAATTATATCATTTGACTATTTAACTTTTAACTTAAATATAAATATTGACTTTTCAGCGCTATTTTCTTAAATACAACATATTAATACTGTGAAAAAAGTTATATAGGTAAAATCTTAAATGTTGCTTCAAAATGAATGACTATGCTTTTTAACATAATTAGGAACAAATATGGTTATTGGTTAACAATCAACGTCACTATATTTAAGTTTGGTATCTTCCCAAATATTACCGAAAGATATAACAAAATTTTGTTAATGTAACAACCTTATAAACCCCACAAAATTTCAGTTCCAGTATTTTTTTTTATATATACAAACAGTTTGCATTTGAGGATTAGAAGAATATACACTAAAAAAAAAAAAAAGTTAGAACTAGAAAAAAAAAAGACAAAACATTAACAATCCAAATTACAAGTTTTAAGGAAATTCTAAGGTTATTTTGATTTTTACTTGTTTTCATTTTACTTTGTTTTATTCATCATTTGATGAAAGTATATTTTCTCATCCAATGATAATTATTAACAAAATATATTTTAGTTTGTAAAAATTAAAATAACTCTAGAATGCACCACAAATTTTAATATAAACAATATTTGTTTTATTAATTTACTATTATTATTTGACCACCATGTGATACAGGCTGCTCAGGATAATGATGCCCACATAAAACCAAAATAAGAAAATAACATTATGTTGCTAATAAAAATCATAAAGTGGTTACAATTTTTTTTAATTAGGAAGATAAAGTAAGACATGAAATGAACTCAAACTTTTTCTAATTTAATAAAGTGTATTTCTTTTATCAAATTTATTAATTAATAATTAGAGAGTGATAATAAGATTTACTGTGCATGTAAAACATTCGAGGTAATTGCTGACTGAAAAGTTCATATACCATGCTTGTATAATAAAATGTATTTTTTTTATCATAATAAAATGTATTTTTATTACTATACTATTGGCATAAATTTATAAATCTTTTGGAATTTGGGATGAAAAGATTTGAATCCGGAATTTTTAAATGGTATCCCTTAGCCATTAAATTAGGTAGTTTTATCACTGGTGCATAAATTTATAATTTTTTTGAGCATTAGCATAAATTTATAATTTACAACCATATAAAATTTGATTAAAATAAATACAATGAAAGAATCAACGATTTTTTTTTATTTGCTCAAAAATCTAGGAGAAACATGTGCGAACACAGAGGATTATGCACATCTATACATAATCCTAGTTGACACAAAATATTACAAGAATGAGATAAACAAATGTCTTATATAGTTTATTATTATTTTTTTTGTACAAAGGTTTTCTGTTGTTGATGTTATGGCTGCGGGGTTGACATGGAGGAATCTGGTTCCTTAATTCTCCAATAGTGAAAGAGATAAAGAGAAGACTTAAACAAAAGACTCCAACAAGAAAGAAATTCTTTCTTTCAGGACTGACCCACAGGGACCCAAAAGCAAATATATAAAAGAAAAAAAAAATAAAAACAAATATGAAACAGATTAGGCACAACCACATGCTCAATTTTTTTTTTTTTTTTGAGAATTGAAAGCAGTTAAAATATTAGTACTCCAAACAATCGAAATTATAATTATCCCAAACAATCTTAAAAATATATTTCACCATTTCCACGAGACTAATTAAAAGTAATTTAGATTAAAAAAAATTAAAAAAATTAAGAATAATTTTTCTGAAGGTTTGAAGGTTAGATGTTGAAAGTTTTTTTATTTTTTTTATTAATAAAGAGGTTTAAGCGACAATTCTCTCCTTTTAAACCAAGTGAAAATTAATTTTACAAATTAACAGCTGCATAATTTGAATCCTATATCTCATATCCTTTTAAATTAAGTGAAAATTAATTTTACAAACTAACGGCTGCATAATTTAAATTCTACACCACTTATAATACCTTCAAAAGAAAATGATCAGTGAACTTCTACTTCACTAGCTTTTTTTTTTTTTTTTAGAATGCTCCAAGGTTTATTTAAAGCCATAAGCTTTTCTTGTGAACATTAATGTTATGGGAATAACCATAATTTTATATCCAATGGTAAATCAAATAAAAAGACAATAATTTTTTTTTTTTTTTTTAATTTCAAGACCCACCAATAATTTGTTGCCAACAGCATTAAAAGACTCTTCAGGTAACATTGGAAATTCATAGAGTCTAAGGAAGGGAGTCGAGAAGCTGAAGAAATATTATATTACTGCCTCAAGCACGCAAGCAAAGTGCAAAAAGCCTCCATTTGCTGATGCTCTCCTTTTAACTTTGCTTACATTCGCTATTTTTTTTCCCCCTAAAAGAACCATTCTATTCAACCCCAACTCTTCACTTCAAGAATCTTTCCTCCATAACACCTCTTTTCCAGCTTATTTATTTATCCTGTTGGGTGCTATTCCGGCCCAAAAGAGATGTTGCAGAAAACAATGGAGGTGTTCTGTGCTAAGCCTATAACTCAACCGAGAGGCGGCCCGGCGAAAGAGAGACTTAAGATAAAAGGAACAGTGGTTTTGATGAAGAAAAATGTTCTTGACTTCAATGATCTCAAAGCCTCGTTTCTTGATCGAGTTCATGAGGTGTTTGGCAAAGGTGTTTCTATGCAGCTTGTTAGTGCCGTACCTCAAGACCCAGGTCAGCTCCTTTTGCTCTCCCTCTGATTTTTGTGTACATTCTTTAGCCAAGTGTTGGCAGTCTCATCTATCATTTTGTTCACATTCTCTAGCCAAGTGTTGGCAGTCTCATCTATCATTTTGTTCACATTCTCTAGCCATGAAATTATTATTCTGGTTTAATAATTTGTGTTGGTTTATGTGTTCAGCCAACGGGCTGCGAGGAAAGCTTGGAAAGTTAGCATATTTGGAGAATTGGGTGAAAAAGATTACTCCATTAACTGCAACAGAGACGGTGTTCAACATCACTTTCGAGTGGGATGAGAGCATGGGAATTCCTGGAGCATTCATAATTAGAAATCATCATCATAGCCAGCTCTATCTCAAGACAGTGACTTTGGAGGAAGTTCCTGAACATGGTAGGGTGCACTTTGTCTGCAATTCTTGGGTTTATCCAACTCACTGCTACAAGTATGATCGAGTCTTCTTCTCTAACAAGGTAATTCAACTTTGCTTGGTTGATCTACATTTAAAAGTAAACTAGAATAAAATGACAAAAATCCTTTTATAAGCATATCTATTTAATCTTAATCATTACTTTTTATGTTTTAACCCCAATTTCAGAAAGCTTTTTTATTTGGTTTCCTTCGTTTTGTAATATCTCATACGTATTTACCTGAAGAATAAAAAATTTCCCTACAGTCATTTACTTAAATGATGGTTCTGCAGAGTGTGTTTTTTTTTTTTTTTTTTTTTTTTAAAGACAGAGCCTTTCCGGACTGGGATTTTTCTCTGAATGGTTAATGCATTAGGCATCCTGTTCCTGTCTACTTTTATTAAAGTGTTAGGATAGGTAGAGAATAAAAGATAAAATTACTAACTATTCTATGACATGTGTACATTAGACCTACCTTCCAAGCCAGACACCTGAGCCTTTACGCAAATATAGAGAAGAAGAGCTAATAAACTTGCGCGGAAATGGAAATGGTAAGCTAAAGGAGTGGGACAGAGTATATGATTATGCTTACTACAATGATTTAGGAAGTCCAGACAAGGGTAAGGAGTATGCACGCCCAGTTCTTGGTGGAAGTAAACAGTATCCATATCCTCGAAGAGGAAGAACTGGTCGGAAACCAACAAAAACAGGTTAGAAACTTAAACTAAACCGTTTAGATGACAAAATGACTTTCTAAGCATGTTAAATGCATAGATTTTGAACAATTCAATCAATAATTATGTTCTGTTATTGTAACAGACCCCAACTCTGAGAGCAGATTGGCACTTTTGAATCTAGATATATATGTTCCAAGAGATGAACGATTTGGTCACATAAAGTTTTCAGATTTTCTAGCCTATGCTTTGAAATCTGTGGTTCAGGTGTTATTTCCAGAGATCACATCCTTATGTGACAAGACAATAAACGAATTTGATAGCATTGGAGATGTTCTTAGTCTCTATGAAGGGGGTATTAAACTACCAAATGGGACTAAAGCCGCTAAATTAAGGAATAGCATCCCATGGGAGATGCTCAAAGAACTTGTTCGCAATGATGGCGAGAGATTTCTCAAATTCCCAGTGCCTGCTGTAATCAAAGGTATGTCCGTGGGCTTTGGTTTCCTTCAAAGTAAGCTAGTAATTACAAGCTTGATTTTCATTTGCTTTTGATATTTTTCTGGTACGTTATGAGATTTCATGACATGATTGCAGAGGACAAGTCTGCTTGGAGGACAGATGAAGAGTTTGCTCGAGAGATGCTTGCTGGTGTAAATCCAGTTGTCATCAGTCGCCTCCAAGTAAAACATACAGCTTCTAGTAAACCAACTAATGTTATTCTTTTATGGTCTTTTAGACCTGAAAATTTACTAAATTAAATTCACAGGAGTTTCCACCAACCAGCAAGCTAGACCCTAAAGAGTATGGAAACCAGAAAAGTACAATCACAAAAGAGCAAATAGAAGAGAACATGAATGGCCTCACAGTAGATCAAGTAAAAAAGCTTCATTCATATACAAGAGCTGTATATATATATTGTTGAAAAACACTCCAATTTACTCTCTAAACTGGATGTTTCAATTTTTCCTGATATAGGCAATCAGAAGCAGCAGGTTGTTTATATTAAATTATCATGATGCATTGATGCCATACCTGACGAGGATAAACTCAACCACCACAAAGACATATGCTACTAGAACAATCCTTCTACTGCAAGATGATGGGACATTAAAGCCATTGGCAATTGAATTAAGTCTTCCGCATCCACAAGGGGAACGTCATGGTGCTGTCAGCAAAGTTTTCACTCCAGCAGAAGATGGCGTGGAGGGCTCAGTGTGGCAGCTGGCCAAAGCTTATGCTGCTGTAAACGACTCTGGGTACCATCAGCTAATTAGCCACTGGTATGATTTTAAAATGAGGCAATTTGGTGGAATGAGGAAAAGCTAGTCATAAGTTAGGATGCATACCTCAATGTTGTTCCTTCATTTGCAGGTTGAACACCCATGCCGTAATAGAGCCTTTCGTTATTGCTACAAACAGACAGCTGAGTGTTCTTCACCCAATAAATAAGCTTCTGAATCCCCACTTCCGTGATACAATGAACATAAATGCCTTGGCTAGGCAGATTCTCATCAATGCTGGTGGGGTACTTGAGATTACTGTATTCCCAGCTAAATATGCCATGGAACTTTCTGCTGTCGTTTACAAGAACTGGGTTTTCACTGAGCAGGCACTCCCCGCAGATCTACTCAAGAGGTAAAATACAGAACTTGAATTGTAAAATTGTCTTGTAACTAGACTTTTTGTTAATGAAACAAGTCTTCATCCAAGTTTTGCTACATTCCAGAGGCATAGCAGTTCCAGATTCAAGCCAGCCACATGGTCTCAGACTTCTGATAGAAGATTACCCTTATGCCGTTGATGGTTTGGAAGTCTGGTCCGCGATTAAAACTTGGGTTGAGGAATATTGTGCTTTCTACTACCCAACAGATGACTTGGTTAGAGATGATACTGAACTTCAATCCTGGTGGACAGAGATCCGTAATGAGGGTCATGGTGACAAGAAAGATGAGCCATGGTGGCCTGAGATCCAGACACGAGCTGACCTTACAAAGTCATGCACAATTATAATATGGATAGCTTCAGCCCTCCATGCAGCTGTCAATTTTGGGCAGTATCCTTATGCTGGCTACCTCCCTAACCGTCCAACGGTAAGTCGAAGATTCATGCCTGAGCCAGGCACCCCTGAGTATACTGAACTCGAAAAAGATCCAGACTTGGCCTACCTGAAAACAATCACAGCCCAGCTACAAACCCTACTCGGCATATCCCTCATTGAAATTCTCTCAAGGCATTCAACTGATGAGGTGTACCTGGGGCAGAGAGATACTCCAGAATGGACATCAGATCGTGAACCGCTAGAAGCATTTGAAAGATTTTCAGAGAGGCTGAAAGAAATTGAAAACAAAATCATGAACATGAACAATGACAAGAAATGGAAGAACAGAGTTGGGCCAGTGAAGGTGCCTTACACCTTGCTCTATCCCAACACCTCAGATGAATCTCAAACAGGCGGTCTCACTGGCCTGGGGATTCCCAACAGCGTATCAATATGAAATTTTTTAGACAAAATAGAAACAGCAGTCTACTTTAGTTGATAGCAGCAAGCAGTCTTTTGAAAAATAGAGGTTTATAGTCTTACAGTTAGAGATTTGCATTCCATTTTTTTTTTTTTTTTTTTTGGTTGCTCTATTCCTGACATATTGTAAAAGCATTTGTGAACTGTAAAATACCTATATGTTACAAATAAAATGTTGTCAAGTAAGTTGCCATGGAAATATTCTCCACAAGAAAAGAATGAATAAAGCTGCAAACAGATAAATGATAAAATCAGCTTCTGCAACAGTAAACCCATCTCCAAAAATCTGAAACTAAAATGACTCTACCAGAAGATTCAACGAAATCAATTACAAATCTTTAAACCGTAGCTAATTGCATAAGATGAGATCAAGAACACTTTTTTTTTAAATATTTTTTCTGCTGCTTTAACTTACAAATGCAATCAAGCGGAAGTTTCCATGGAACTTGAAAACAAAAAGAAAGAAAATATTCGAATATTACAGAACATAAAGAGAAGATTATGAGATTTACCTTCATCTTCTTCATCGCTTTTTTTTTTTTTTTTTTGCAGGCATTGAAAATGGAGGCGAAGGCACATGAGAGCACGATTCTTCTTTCTTAATTATTTTGAATTTTTTTTTTTATAAATTAATTTAACAAACACTTTCCTTTTGACAGGTGTCAAGCCCGCCAAGTTTTGTTGACAGTTTCTCTTGTTCCTAATACCAACCACAACACGGTGCCGTTTTTCTACTGGTTAGTTGTTTTTTTTTTTTTTTTTTTACCAAATAAAAGGATATAATATTAAACAGCAGCAAACATTACATAAGGTTGGGCCAGCATGAGTTTGAAAGGCCTCAATACTACCAAGGCTTTACAATAAAATGGGCTGGTCATAACATTAAGCCCAAAAACATTTATTAGGGTTATAACCTTAAAGGGAAGAGAAATGTTGACTGAAAACAAGGCGGCGGCGGTGGCGTCAACGGCAACAGCAACCTAAAGATGCGTGAGTTCATGTCGGTCGGACTTGAGCTGTGAGTATTTTGGATTGGATGAGATGACAATGTCCAAACACTGATGTAGTAGCTGCAAGCAAAGAACAAAGGAGAATATCGACCCTCGGACAACAGCAAGCTTCCTCCGGGGACATGGATCTCCTACCTTCACAACATTTTTGCAAAGCCTTGTTGAGGTAGCGACCTTGTGATGATGAGGGAAGCTGAAACCCAGTTGAGAAGCTTCAGTGCTTGTTGATGCAGCAGCGATTTGAAGCACCTTCGCTACTCCCACGAAACATAGAGCTATCAAAAGGCTATCGAAACAGAGAGCTATCACACAGCTATCAAACCAGAGGGTGGCATAATCGCCTAACTCTCTGTACCAAAATACTATCAGTAACAAAACTATCAGAATAAACCCAGATATGAACAACATCATATTATTGATAAAACTACCAAGAAAATAATTCAAAAAAAGGGAAGATTACTGGTAAAACCAGTATCGAAACCCCTGAGAACAAATCAGATATCAAAGCTTAGTTACTGTGGAATGAGAGAACTTTCAAGAGAAAGGGATTTTTTTTAATATTCTTGGATTTAAGATGAGCTTTCTAAGAATTTTCAAAAACATCAAAGTATGTTAATTGGTTGATTTAAATATAAAAGAAAAACAATAACAATCATAAAAATCAGCTTAGACGTTCTCACTTAACCCATATTTTGGGTTTGATTTATAATGTTGAATTAGTCATTGAAATTTTTTTACCATTATGTCTAAATTGAACTATATTATTTAGAGTTTGAACTCCATAAAATACAATTTTTATCTAAGTAGTTTCAATCTGTGACATGAACAAAGTCCTATAATTTTTTTCCTGATATTTTAATATTCTATAAATCAAAATATAATATACATATTTGTTGACTTGACATTCATAAAAAAAAATAAAAGCATAATAAATTATTTCACAGCTAATGTTGGATTTAAGAAAATATCATTCCTCTAACTTTTCAATTTTACACATATATGCATTAATTATATGAACTACATAAGAATGTAATTGTATTATGATCTTTTGATGATTTATTGTAATTGAACTTATGTGAAGAATGTATTTTTATTTATTGTTTTTATTATTTAAATTAATATTATTGAACTAATAGCCATCTATATTTACTTCATATTTTTCAGAATTTTAAGGTACATTAGTAAAAAAAATTATTATTTTTATTTTTTTTGTTAATAAGGAGATTATATGATCTAAATATCGATTATGCAGCTCTTTTCTTTTAAATTGATAAATTTCTGTGGAATGCATGAATTAACACTTGAGTCCATTTGGAAAAGTTAAATTCTTTTTACGTGCATGATCTTTAACTTTCATCAATGGACTAAAAAAAAAAATCTCATCAATGACCAAAAAAACATAGACATGTTGAAAGAAGAAAAAGAAGTGAGGAGTGAGGGTAAGCCAACAAATCAAAATCAACCATTCTAATTGGTCTAACTCAGATCACCTTATCCATATTTCTAAACCCACCCCCCATCTCAAGTAAATCCATAACCTTCTCTACCTTGTTCGTCTCTAATACAATCCGCAGCACAATTCCCATCTCCAATATCTCTAATTCATCATGGCCATGGCTACTCAAGCCTCTCTTTTCACAACCACCACCCTTCCCACCCCAAAATCAAGCAACCATGCCATCGTACCCTGGAAACAATCATCGTTTCTCTCAGTCCCTAATGCTAAGCCACAAAAGTACTCGATAGCCCAGAAAACCATCAGGGCTGAAGCTGCTGCAGAAAGCAAAACTGAGGCAGCTCCTGTTGGCTTTACACCGCCAGAGTTGGACCCAAGCACCCCATCACCAATTTTTGCTGGCAGCACTGGTGGGCTGTTGAGAAAAGCCCAAGTTGAAGAGTTCTATGTCATAACATGGGATTCACCTAAAGAACAAATCTTTGAAATGCCAACTGGTGGTGCAGCCATTATGAGACAAGGTCCTAACTTGCTAAAGTTGGCTAGGAAAGAACAGTGCTTGGCTCTTGGTACTAGACTTAGGTCTAAGTACAAGATTAAGTACCAGTTTTACAGGGTTTTCCCTAACGGAGAAGTTCAATATTTGCACCCTAAGGATGGAGTGTATCCTGAGAAGGTTAACCCTGGACGTGCAGGTGTTGGGCTGAATTTCAGGTCAATTGGGAAGAATGTTAGCCCAATTGAGGTCAAGTTCACTGGCAAGCAAGTGTATGATCTGTAAGGTAAGTACACGATGATTTGGTCATTTCATGTCTTTGTGAGTATAGTGATTATTTTACTGTGGAGTGGTGGTGTTATTGTATTCCTTTTTAAGAAGCTGTTAGTGAAGCAAACATTAATCGGTATTAAAATGTGTATTCCATTAAATCATGTTAGATGTATTTGTTGAATTATACTTGCAGTCCCAGAATTAGTGGATCTTACCTCATGAGACTCACCTAGGTATTTTAATTATTGGCATATGTACATAACCCATTTCTGATCACATGGATTTTGGCAGGTTTAAATTGATGTAGGCAAGGGAGGTTGTATATATATGTATAGTGAAAAATAGAAATACTTCCTTATAATACATGCTGTAGTATCTATCAATGCCATTTGTAATTAATCAAAACCCCTTCTTTCTCAGTTAAAGGAGGCAAAGACACCTTTTTTTTTTTAATGGTTACAATGATAAATATCAATTGGAGAGGTAATCATTTATGATCATTTGCCTTAATTCTTTGAATCAAAACAATTTACCAATTATAATATGAGATAAGAAGTCGACTGTACATAACATATACTTGTGAAAATACATATTTTTTTAGCCGAAAGTTAAGTAATCTAATGATATAATTTTTTTCAAAACATCTATATGTGAAGGAATCGATTCTTACCTTCTTATCTCAATTAAAAAAAAAAAAAAAACATATCTTTTTTTGAATGGCCAATAGCTAATTTTTATCTCAAAATCTTAATCAACATGCTAGATTAGAATTCACGCATAGCAGTGAGTTAATCACAACCTTGCCAGGCTCCTACTAGTTAATCTGATTGAATATGTATAATAATTGATTATTGTGGAACCTAATGAATCCACCTCAAACTATGGTGTTTAGCTTGTATAATAGTTAGGCCCCAATTATTTTTAGCTATCATGGAATATGGCGGATTCCACAAGAAGATATTAAAAAACTTTAGATTAATAATTTAATCAAAATTATTATTGAGTTGGGATGATTATTAAAATGTTGAGAAGGACATGCTGGCTTGGCATATATCCATCCTAATTGGAACACGCCATCCATCGCTACCTATACTATAATAAAAAAAAAAGAAGCCGCATATGTCCATATTAACCATTATTGAACCGTCTTCGTAATGCCATTGCACATTTTTGTAATGGTGATGATCACTAAGTACATGGAACAACAATAAAAATTTCCTTGAATAAATAAAAGGTTTAAGTATGTGATTTAGATTATTAAAACAACTTGAAAGAGACGGTCATCTGTGAATGCCACACAGCACAACCACCATCTCATATCATGAAACTAATTAATAATTATCTCTTAACTTAATTATTATTGTTGTTGCACATACTATCCCATCGTTATCTTGTGACATCCTTTTAGGTGACACCATGACCATACCATAGTGGACCGACGTGGCCATGAAGGCATAATGTTGGGAAAAACTAATCCTTTACAATCCAACAAATACCTTCTGAATTTTAGATCATAATATGAACAAAAATATTTGAAAAATAAAAGAAAGAAACACACAATAATTTAACGTGGAAAACTCCCAAAATGGAGAAAAACCACGGGCGTTGTCAAAAGACAACCAAGAGGAAAAATATTCATTATGTGGAAAATTATTACAACCACACTACAAAATATTTAACTCTCACACATGCCCAAAAGCTCAAGTACACCTAAAAGAATTTCCCTTAAAATTTTCTACGCTAATAGCTTTTAATAGTATACCAAATATTGTTGGTGATTGACATACTTAACAAAGGGGGGGAAGAGTCCCTTTTATAACCAACTCCCTCCCTCCTTCCTTTACTTCTAACCAATGTGGGATAACTCACATTTTTAATTTTTCATCATATTTCAACACATAATACATTAACGACTTCATGTATTTGTCATTTTTTATTAGTTTAACATCTTTAAACCCCTATTAGCTTATGTAACATGCAATAACGAATTAATATGTGTCACATCATAATGGTTTAACCGATCAAAATTACAAAATGGAGGTGTCAAACTAACAAAAAGTGATAAATATAGAGGGTTACAGATATATTATGTCATTAGATTAGTGCATTTTTAACAAATTCAAGTGTTAAAATGGTAAAATAGTGTCGAACTAATTAATTATGTCAAGTACAAAAGGTTGCAAATGTATTATTCTTTTAGCTTATTATTATTATTGGATTCGAAGCTTCTCGAAATGCAAAGAAATTAAATTAATTCTACACGAATTCACCACAAGATTATCGACCTTGTTATGTACAGATTGATTCATTTATTGTAACATTAACACACAAGCAAGGAATACAACTTTTATTATATGGAGACAGCATTTACACATGTAACAACACAACACAACACATATGCACATTTGATGATATTTTCTTCCTTCACCATCAAGTTTTGGTATATGTACCCATCAAAAGTAACTATGATTTTGGGATTTTTGATTAGAGGAGGACTAAGCTCCAACTGGTGCGGTTGCAAGAATTGAATCCATTTCACTTATAGTGCGATTAATTCTTTGATCACTACCGCTGCTATCTTCTCCACTCATCCAAATTTCAGGGATCACTTGAGGCAACTTAATTACATCCTCTAATACGTAATCAGCTCCTTCACTCTTCACTGTTTTCCCAACCAAAGCAGTATGCAACCCCATAGCTTTTCCGGCTGCCACATTGCGCACATTGTCATCAAGAAACAACTGCGCACACATCGAATCGCGCCAAATGTGAATTGAGAGACTAAATTAATGAAATAAATCAAGAACAAAAACATCAAAATGCTGTTATGTCACGTACAGTGCGGGAAGGATTGATGCCAGCAACGTGGAGAGCAATCTTCATAGCGTCAGTTGATGGCTTGAGAAGAACAGGGAACTCATCAGGACGAATTGATTTGGATAAATTTGGATTCATAGTTTCAAAGCAAATGATTTGATCGAAACAGTCTTCAATTCCTAATCTTTTTAGCGATCTAATCGCGTGATTTTCATCTGAATTTGTGAATATCTGAAGGAAAAAAATGAATTAATTCTTATGAAATAACAGGAGAAAAGCTCAATTTCGATTTCTCTTAATTTTTGCGAGAGTCCTCACGATTTTTCTTTGTGGAATGCTCAGCAAGATGCTGCGTAATTGACCATTTGGCTTGATCAAATCGTAAGGCAATTTTCCGTGCACGAAACTGAAAAAAAAAAAATTAGAAACAGAGAAATCAATAAGCATTTTCATGGATTGAGTTGAGAATTTGGTATAATGAAACGAACATACCTATGGTAAACATCAGCATCGATATCATAGCCTAATGCTCGTAAACCAGCGAGAGAGCTGCCGTAAGTTTTAAAGAGCTCAACTCGAAGACTGGAAGCTTTGTTCTCTGGAAAACCACATTTTGCGACGAGAAAATCTGCAACAGCAATTGCAATGCTTAGATGAGCTTTGGTATAATCATAAATAAGTATGAAATGGCCGGTGTTGTATTGTGTACCATCAATGTTCTTTCTTAAAGCTTCAGCTATACCAAGCTTTGAAGAATACAGAGTGTCATCCAAATCTGTTTCGAAACAGGTGAAAAAAAAAATCAGTTAGAAACAAATGCGAAAGTGAAAAGTTTTCAAGTTAAAAGGCGACGAGGAATACCGAAAATTAGGCAATCAAAAGGAGCTTTCGCGAAGGCGGTGGTGGTGGTGCTGCAACAATCCATTGGAGACGAAAGGACTGAGATTTTTTAGAGAAAGGCAGAGGAGGATAGAGGTATCGGAATTTGGAACGGTTTTATGAAGGCAGGAAGGGAGACTTTGAAGGAGGGAAAATGGAGGGCTATTTATAGGCGAGAGGACGAGAGACAGAGAGATGGTGCTGCTGAGTCACGGTCTAAATCTCTTACCTGATTGCCAGTTATCTGGATATTTTTTATTTTAGGCCGAGTAGATAAGGGCCCACGCGTTATGCGCTCACTTATGTTCTTATTTGCCCTTGAATTATTACACTTAAATGTTTAAAAAGCATATGAATTCGGAAATTCAACCAAATAAATTTTTAAAAAATAATTTTTTAATATTTATTTTTGATATATAAAACTTAAATTTTTATAAAAAAAACTCAGAATTTTAAAATTTTTATTTAAAAAAATTCAAATTCATAAATGATGGAAAAATATCATAGAATATAACACATTAAAAGTAGAAATAAGGTATGATTTATGTTAAACTTCGATTATTTAGATCCAGCTAAATGGGTCGGATATTTTTAAAATCAATAATTTTTTTATATTATTTTGGACAGTTGGATTATTAGAAGAAAAATATTTAATTTTACAATCAAGCCAACATAATGTACATAATGCATCATTGAATCGCTTATAATTAATTTATATATATGAATGAAGTAATTTATGTAATTAAAAAATGAAGAAAGTAGTTTAGTTCGTAGGATAAATGGATGGTAAAACATTCTATCACGGAATTAAAGTACTCAGTTGAAAGTAGAATATAATTTTTTAAACCCATAATTCTCTTAATTTAAGTCAAGAGACTTAGATATGTTGACTTCCCTTTTTTTTTTTTTTTGCAGACGAGCATTTGGATAATATGAAATAAGTACGCATTCACGCACATCTCAGAAATCCTATCCATTTCTTTGAAGCTTCACAGTGATGAATATGGCATGTGAATTTTGTGGTAAACTTTTGGACAGGAACCTTTTAACAATAAAAAAGGTTCAATTATAAATTATCTATTCTTGTTGGCAATAAACGTGGGCTTTTGTCTTCTATCTACCCGTAGAAGCTTTGGCATTTTATTACTTAATAAATCTGTCCCTCCTTGAGAGTTGACACTGTAATCATCAATGGTTTGGAGACTGAGGGCCCAAAGCCTTTTAAATGACAAACATCTTCAGGCACGGGTTGATGATGGGTTGGAGCAAAAACAGGCCTTTTGTGATTGTTTTTGTCTGCGATTATGGCCTGTGGTACCATTGTCGTCCAATCTCATGCAACCATAATGCAAAATCTCTTCAACATATCACCACCAATTCGTAACAAATAATTTTGTTATGCAAGCTTTGCTCTTGAAAAGTAGAACATTTACTTTTACAGAATGAATGAACTGTGTCTCCAAGACATTTTTCATCTTCATTAGTAATTCAGTACAAGTTGAAGCATCTAGAATTTTAGGTTCTAGGTTCGAATTTTCGCGGTACTATTAGTAGGATTGAATGAAATCACTGATATATTTTTTTATCTAACACTGCTAGATAATAGATTATAAATTTTCTTTTCATTTCTATTAACATTAACATATTAAACAGTATGATCTAATAGAATACTACTCCCTCCGTTCCTTAATTATATCTGTCACTTTAGAGAGTTTCACTTGAATTAAGAAACCATTATTTAGTCTTAAATTTAGGAGAAAAATGAGTTGAAAGACTAAAATTCCATTGGTTCTTAATTCAATATAAGGTGGATGACTTTGAAATTATATTAAGCATTAATAACTTTGGATTGATAGGAATAAGGGCAAGATTGACAAAAATGATTTAAATTTTATTGATTGTATAAAAGTGACAATTAAATGAAATTTCACATCTTCTCTAAAGTGACAGATATAAAGGAACGACGGAAGTAACAAATAAGGCCAACTCCACCATACATCATATTTGTTGTTTTGTTGTTTTAAATAGCGTGAATTTGCTCCAACATGGGACAACAATTTTGATTTGGTGAACAGTTGGCTTGCTGGGCACTGTTCACCACACCAAACACTATTCAATTTTTTTGTTTATAATTATATAATAATCCTATACTTTTACATTTATAATAGTTTAGACAAATTTCATCTAACATTATTTATTTCCTTTATCATGATATTTATTTTGTTTATTTAACAAAAAATAAAATTAGTTGAATGTATTATTATTTATATTTTTAAAATTTATATAATTATTTATATTAATTACATATATTATTAATTATATTCACATAAATATAGTATAACACTGAATAAATATTATAAACATTAACAAACATTACATAAATATTAAAACATCATACAATTACTAATTAATACAGTAATAAATAATAAGAGATATAATAGAATATATAAAGATCAAACTATTGTGTATATACAAGTTTGGTGTAAAACTTATACTACTAAATTTGTGTTTTAGGTTAGAGAAGAACTAATGTGTAATCCAAATCTATGTACTTTTTTATTTTGCAGTAATTTCGTACCAGCATGATTGTTGGTGTTGGCCGCAAAAATTAACTGCTATCTTCTTTACGTGTTTTTTTTTTCTTTTTTATGTTTTTCAAGGAGTAGACAAATCCCTGACACTTTTTTTTTTTTTGAACGAAGTACCTCGACATTTAATCAAGACATTAATGCGTGTTAGCCGTATTTAATGACATTATCGAGCTTTGATGTTGTTTTCAATCTGGTTCCCAAAGTGACAAGTCCATTTTTAGTGGCATTAGTTTTGCACGTTACTGCACCAAGTTTTTCAATCTATAGCTTTTATTAATACATAGTTTGATAATGACCCTTTTAATTAAATTTCCACAACATCAATCTAATCAAACTATGTATTAGGATATTTCTTATAAAAAAAAAAAAAACTATGTATTAGGATATTAAAATTTTGACATCTTTAAATTACTTTGATATCTTATTTATTAAAAATTATTTTTCTTAACTATTTGACATCCTAAAATATAAAATTTAAATTTTATTTAATTTTTACTTGTTTTTTAAAAAATGCCCATATTAGATATAGTCCATAAAAATCATCTTTTATTATAGTTCAGTAATATATTAGATTATTTGATTTTTCTCTTTACTGCAACATTTATATTATAAATTTGTTTTTTTTTTCAATAATATATGATTAGGTGAAAGTGTTCTAATCCATAGCATTCTTTACTTTTACAATTTTTCTGATGTAGACAAAGAATTAAAAGAACAAGCAAACGTAAAGAAATAGAAAACAAAGATTCATTATCATTATATCATACCATAAAGGTACATAATATAACTACACAAGCGAACATGGGAACAGGTTCCATACTTTTAGAAGATAAATAACAATATCAAAAACCCAAAAAAGAAAAGTAGAGAAAAAGATTAATATGTTTCACTTGCATTGCATTCTTGAAATGACTATTTGTGCTTCTGGGTAGGGGCTCCTTTTGTGTTTTTTGTTTTTTCTATTAAGTTTTCTCAAGCATGATCTTGCTTGCCATGCCCATATATGAATCTTGCTGTTCCTTCAGTGTATACGTGTGTTTCATTGTCCAGCCTGCCCATGAATCATATCAAGTTAACAGTTAATCCTTTCGCTTAATTATTAATTATAAGAAATCCAGAGACATGTATAGGGTCTTACGATTTGCGAACTGCCTTGCTCAAGGTAGAGGCTGATGAAAATGTTTTCCCATCAAGGTACCTGTTCTCCCCTTTGGTTCTTTGTTTTATTCTTAGGTCTATCTCATCAGCATTTAGCATCAGTGGAGAATCAGAAGCCTGTTGTTATTGCAACAACTTAATCATGAGCATCCACCCATGGTAGAACCAAAAAAGAAAATTACAAAGAATATATGTATTTTTTTGGAAGTTGTGTGTAATACCATAACCCATCCCCAAGTATCAGCATAGGAGGGAACATGAGCTGAATAAGGCACAACATCTGCACATGAAAAATAATTAGATAACTAAGCCACATTTTTTTGTTACTTTAAGAAAATTTCTGAAAGCACAAGGAATTGGCACTTATTTACTGAGCCATTGTTCTTTTCAATGCCATGAAGCGAATTTTTGCTATTTTTTTTTTTTTTGACTACTCAATGCGCTACGAAATTTTGTACTTACATTTGAAAACCTGCCTTAAAGTGTTGTAGATGCATGAGAACACTTCTGTATGGCTGAAAATTCCAGCTGGTCCTGCCTGCAGAATTTACAAAATACATTGATCATTAGTTTCATTAATTCTTGCTAGGTCATCACTATGCCTATGTCTACCTCTGTTACAAAGTTGAATTAACTCCATAGATACCTGAGTGACAAAGATGCCACCCTGATTGAGTCTGGGTTTTACAGTGAACTCATAAAAGGATTTGGTGTAGAGTTTGTAACATGGGCCTCCTTCTATTGGGTCTGCCAAGTCCCCTATTATCACATCATAGCATTCTGTCCTGCTTTCTAGCTCATTCCTGCAGAGCATCATAATTTTTCTTTTATTGTTCTTGTCGAATCAGTAAACAATATTGATTCTAATAATAAAGTAGTTAATTCAGAATTATACCTGGCATCATTTATTACAATCTTAAGTCTTGGGTCACAGAAAGCTTCTCTGTTCACAGCCAAGTAGGCCTTGCAGAAGTCTACCACCTCCTGCTCCATGAAATTGGTGTATAGTGTCATTACATATAGAATAGTTTTTGGTCATGTGTAGCTGTATATCAATGGATTACCGACTTATTAAGTTTAGACAAAGGGACCTTAAAGAGCAGCATAAAGATGAAAAATAGATTTGTGTTCACATTTTACATAGAAATAAGCTTTAGAAGAAACATAATGATGACAACAATTTGATTGTAGTCACTTTCTTCACAAAACAATTTTGGATAAATGAAATATAGGGGCCAAAAGGGAGAAGGGTTAAAAAAAAAGTTGCAAAAAGAGAATAAATGTTACCTCATCAATATCACACATGACAACCTTCTGCAGAGTCTTATGTCTCAGTATTTCTCTTGCAGTTGAACCTTCACCTCCTCCCATGATGAAGATAGTTTTTGGACTAAAATCAAAACAGTAACCCCATAACTAAGCAATAAAATAAAGATCAAAGTATGAAGATTAATGGTAATCATAAGGGTGTTTATGATTTTTTTTCCATGTCCTTAGCATGAACTAATACACATGCCAACTTGCCAAGTTATAATATAAATGTGTTAGATAACTATGCAAGAAAACTTAAAATGTATACTTTGGATGGTGAAGAAGTGCTGGATGAACAAGTGATTCATGGTAGATGAATTCATCCACCTCTGCACTTTGAAGCTTTCCATCAATGACCAGAGCCTGATAAATAGAAAAAAAATATAATGTTATTGAGGACGTATACACTTATATTCTTATTTCCCTGAATTAAATATGAAATTCTTGTGAAAATAACTGTTAACAATTTAACAAAAACCTTTCCAAATGGCTTTGTGTCCAACAGGGCAATGTCCTGATATTGAGAAGCTCCTGTGTGCAAAATGCTGCCAATAACAAACAAAAAAAATGTTACACAGTGGAAATGGTGTTAAAGTAGTGTACTGTTGACAAGTTGGTGGAAGTGGAACAACCGAACAAGCACTTATTCTTTTCATTTCTTTATTTAACATTTGTCTGTCTTTTTAATGACCAGACCTTTCCATCAGATAGCTAGTGGTAGTGGTGTCAAGTTAATACATATGACCTTTTTTGCTAGCGTTTAAGATATTCTAGTTAACAGTGTTCAGACGATTAGACTTTGGATTTGTCTCTTGTCTATACAAAAAGTTGTTAGCTTGAAGATACTATGCTTTTCTCATGGCATTAATGTCTACTGAATTCTTTAAAAATGAAAAAGTAAAAAAATAAACAAGAACTTCTCAAAAACAAAACCAAGATCACGGTCTCTTTCTTGAAATTAAGATAGCTAAAATCGGGCTAGCCAAATACATATAAACACACACACACACACATATATGTATATGTAATTATAATGAATGTACCTATTGAGAGCAAAACACCATCTTAAGTTCTCTTCAATCTCTTCTTCATACCAGCAACTCTTCCGATAGCCATTTGGAGATGAGTGGCCTTTTCCATTGACTCCATTAGTCCCATTACTAATCCCATTAGAACAAGGAATGTCACCCATGATTCTATGTAATTTAATTTTGCTGCTCAAAGCAGGAAGCCAGTGTAGAGAAAGATATATAAGATAGTTATAAGAGAGAGAGAGAGAGAGAGAGAGAGAAGAGGTGAAGAAAGGGTGGAGAAATGTGGTAGCAAAGTAGGCTATATAAATGGGTAAAAAAGGTGGCATGCATGAATATCGAGAAATTAAAAAGAAAGTGAGTAATGGAAAATGGGGTATAAAACTATGATTTGATCTTGGTGTGTAGGAGTTGGGTTGAGGCAAATCTTTCGAAGTAGGTGTGTCGTGTGAGTGTGAGGCTACAATAGAATATACAAGAGATCGACCTAGCTAGCTATATATACACACACACACACACACGCCAAGTTCATTAATATCCTCTTGGATTGTCGTGAAGTGATTTATAAATAAGTGGAAAAATACGATTTAATTTCTAAAGGTTTTGATTAATTACACTCGCGTGGGTTATGTCTATGTCTTCTTCTTTTTCTATGTTCTTTTATGTGCATTTAGTCTTCTACGCGTTTAACTTGCAAGTACTGAACTATAAGGTTTTAATTACAGCAAATGAATGAGAAAAAATAACTTATTGCTCATTATAGGGAGGATAGGGTACGTAGAGTTTCCATAAGATTTTTGTTCATCATATATATATATATATATATTAATTGGAAGAAATTTACTATAAGTAATATAGCGAGATGTATACATTTGACTGAGCAAAGTTAGAATACGTCATCGTTTAAATAAAAAAAGTGGTTTAAGTAGGAATAATTCTTGTTATTTTAAGAAAAATAATAAATTTATATTATGTGACATCGTGAAGACAATTCTTTTTAAATTACTATTTTATCCCATTAGCAGGAGACATTTAAAATGGTGTGAGGGGTAATAAAAAAATTTTAATCCTCCGTAATAGTATTGTTCCTGTGGCGAGAAGTGACAAGAATCATTACCTATATTTTAATAAATCTACAAAATGTCCTTAACAATTATGTATGAAAATATACCATTGGACAAAGTTTTTTTTTTTTTTTTGAATAATTGGGAGGTCAAGAGTGGAGTGAGGGATCGAACCCATGATCTTACCTTATAATATCCATCACCTGAGCTACTAGGCTATAAAGGAAGGACATCATTGGACAAAGCTTAATTATTAAAATAAATGAATTCATTTTTGTTGGTGTTGTTGTTCCTTAGGGATATATTTCCTTAAAGAAAGGGCCGCAAAATATGAATTAAAACAAGTATATGAAAAAAAGAGAAGAAATAAAAAAGGAGGAAAGGATATGTATGAGGAGATGGAAAGAAGAGCCAAAGAAAAGGATAAAAAATGATGATTAATAGAGGTGACAAAATAGCGAAAATTCTGGTGTTAGATATAGAGATATATTCTTTAGTTGAAGAAGAATAATAATAATAATGTGTGCAAATCTTGGTTGGAGGTCGAAGAAAGCGTGCAGTGAAGACCATCATTCATATTCTCTTCTCTTCCCCTTCTTCACTCAAAAGATGGAGGGCGTGCCATGCCAGGCGCACTCATCATCACCACCATCACCATCAATTTCTTTTTCTTCTTTTCTTTCTTTCTTTCTTTTTTTTTTTAAGATCAATCCCACAACTCCAACACCATTACAAATTTTCAACCCCACCAGTCCATAATCAAAGACACCAAATTAAACCAAAAAAATAATAAATAATAAATCTTACCTCTCCTGTCCTATATATACTGTCACTATTGAGTTCACCACTTCTTGATCTACCAATCTTTATCGTGCCTTTTGCTTTACCAGGTGTCAACCATTGATCTCCTTTAACCCATTTTGTGGGCTCCAACACCATAGCCATAGGTAATGTTGCCATCACTCTGATGTGCTTCACCCTTTTTTTTTTTTGCAAATTCATTTTTAACCTCTGAACTATAGCGATTTTTTTTCTATTGAGCCCCTGTCGTTTTATTGCATTGTATTGAGCCCCTATACTATTATTTATATAGCTATTGAGCCCCAATTTGACAAATTCCATAGAAATGTGTAAAAAATTTAGGGGCTCAATGTAATGCAATAAAACGATAGGGGTTCAATAAAAAAAACCACTATAGTTCAAGGGCTTAAAAATAGTTTTTACCATTTTTTTTTTCAAAAGATAATAATCCGTCACAGCTCACAAAATATCAATCTTTACCTTTATTTTATTTGATGGTTAATTTGTTTATATATAAATAAACAAATTAACCATCAAATAAATAAAGGTAAAGATTGATGTCGCAAAGTGAACATTACCATCATAGCTTTGTAAAAAGATTTTATTTTATTTTTTATGGATCATTAAAACACTATAAAAGGAAATATATATATATCAATCCTCAATATGTATCAATGGCGAATAAATAATATCCAATCCAATTAAATCAAATCAAATTTACACTAAAAAACACCCATTTACTAGGTGGGATTCAAAGCCATCACACACTCCCTTCTAAATAGTCACTAGCAAGCTGATGGCATTATCTTGCCTAGATCATGGTTCATATATATATATATATATATATAAGGATTGTAAAGATAAATTTTGACATATATGTATATAAATTGTGTTGCATTAGACGGTACTATAGTTCAAAAAATAAATCGAAAATGTATTAGCTTTCAATTTATATATTTATATTTTATTTTTATAATTAGTGTTCTCAAAAAAAAATTGAAAGTGCATTGATAAATTTAATTTATTTTAAAACATAAAAAGATGAATATCCTAAAAATATTTGCATATTTGCAAAGAATATGATGTCTCAATGGGTGATGATGGATTCACCCACCTCTTGTTTTGGAACATGTTAAATGATAGTCTCAACGTCCCTAAAACCAATGATATCTAATCTTTTGCCTTTTTTCTTTCCCCTAATCTTTTTTACTCGGTTTCTGCTTCCACCTTATGATATGATCTGTTAAAATTATTACATTTTGCAAGCTTCGATTCAAGTTACCCATCGAGTAAAATCATGCAGTATATGTAAAGATATGCTAATCTTTTTGTGCCTATGCTACTTTCTGCATATATGAAGCTAGCTATATATAGTTATATATATATATGCATGCATGACACATACAATTATTAGATAGGATTGAAAAGTTTCTTTATCCACAACTATTGATGTGCATATGAGCGGGCCAAATCATTGTGGTTCTTCATATGGATGATTCACTACCGTAATTAATTCTTCTTACATATGATAATTAAATCCAAAACAAACAAAACAAAGATTATAGCAGAAAATTATCCCACTATATATATATATATATATATAAAATAAAATTTGGTGTCGACTGTGACATAAATAGTGTATCATGGATTCGTAAATTTTTTTTTTACCCCCTACTAAATGGGTTATCAAAAAAAATTTGAGGGCAATAACAGTTTCTTTTATTGAATTGCCTGACATCATCATGTCGCAAATCATAATATGTATTATCATCCACATATATGTATATATATACTAATTAAATTTAAAACACCCATAATATATATTGCATATTTCGATAAAATACACTATTTTTATTTTCTTTTAATGCTCGTGAAAGAAATAGAAGAAATCGTATAATCATTCACATAAGATCACTAATTCCAAGAGTTCAAAGCCAAATGTGATTTTGCTAATCCTAATTACATTAAAAAGAAAAAAGTAGATGGAAAAATGTAATTTCCATATGCATCATGCACGCTTGCAGCCTCGTTCTATGAAGTTAAAGGATCACAGCTAGTAGCCGGATACTTTTGTTAATTTGTTTTGACTTGTATAATTATAACCAACAACTGCATACATATGCACTTTAGTAGCTACATGAAAATAATTAAAAGCTTTATTATTTAATATTATATTTAAGAATGAATTGAGATGTTTTCACAAAAAAATGAAAAAAAAAATAATAATAGTAGCTATTTTTTTTCTTTGTTGGGAGATTTTTTATTTACGGTATATATAATTGCATTAAATTAGTTATTGAGAGATATTTACCATTTTTATAATCTTGTCCAGGTCAAATCAGATCAAATAAAACTCAATGGTTATAATTATAAATATAATAGAAAAGTCGGAAGGCGCATGCAGTTTAAAACTTAAGGGTTTGTTTGGTTTAAATAAATTTCATAAAATTTTATGAAATTCATTTGCAAATCCAATTAAATATGTTTGGTTTAAATGAAAACTTTATAAAATTCATTTTGCATTCTAACTTTTTGATTTTGTGGAATTGTTTGAAACTAAAACAATTCTAACGTATGTTTGATTTAAATGAATTTGGAATTCATTTGGAAATGAAATGAATTTTTTGGTGGAATTGAACCAAATAAGGAGTAAGAGTGTATTTGGTATAAATGAATTTCACAAAATTTTGTGGAATTCATTTGGAATTCCAAATGATGTATGTTTGATTTAAATGAATAAACTATAGAATTCATTTGCAATTCCATTTTTTAAATTTGTGAAATTCATTATAATTAGATAAAATTTTAATGAAATGGTTAGAATTTATAAATGAATTTCACAATTTTTAAGTTATTTCTAAAAATGACTAAATATTCTCATCATTTTTATTTTGAAAAAAAATCACAATCTATTTAAAAGGATATTTTTGACCAAAATCAAAATTAACTTGAATTTTAGATTTATACCTAACACAATATAATATAATATGAAATTCATTTGCAAATTCCAACCATTTAGTAAACTTAAAATCTTTATATCTTTCAAAAAAAAATATTTTAGATAAATAATATGGATATCTTGCACATTGGGCGTGTGAACAACTAGCAGCATATACACACATCTAAACGAAAAAAGAAGATATGCGGGGAGCTCTCTGGAGACAGTTCAATATGTATTGTGAGGACAATTGCTTTTGGTGGCTGCTGCTATACATGCCACATAGAAAGAGAGAAATCTGATAATTTTTAGTCAGCTCAGTGTAGTTAAGATAGGGCTGTTTCATATGTGAATAATGCAGCAGATATTGCAAAAGAAAAGTGAAGCATCACTTGAAATTTAAAAAGAGTTGGAATGCAGACAACGAGTTACCAAGTCAAAGCCCACATACAAGATTTGCGCCTGTTCGACCATACACAGAAAAGTTTCCTCTACCACATGTCAAAAACAATTATATCAAACAGCACTAGCATTTTTTGGTCGAAAAAGAACAGCACTAGCATTTCTCTGGGCATAGACACCAGAGCTTCTTTGGTTGTTCATACTGCTATTTTGGGGATTTGTTATGGTGCTTACTCGAGTGTCTCTAGGACTCGTACCATAACGCCATATGCAGAGATCCAAGCTGATCTTCCCATAAGAACCAAAGAAACTGCTTGGAACTACAAGGAACTTATCTGAACGAGGATCATCATGATTAACTTTTTGAATATTCTTTGTCAAAGATTGAAATCTCAGATTGCTTCCCTCCATTTTTGCTTCAAGCTGATAAAAGTATCCTCCTTTTGATGATGGGGGCCCTATACAATTAACAGTAATCACATTTCCAATGATTTCTGCTGTATTCCTCAGAATAAAAACAACACCTTCTTTCTCTTCTTGGAGAACAAGGGATTTGTCATTAACAGTAAAGAACACAGGAAAGGCAGAGTTATATCGGAAGGGTGCTGCAGAACCTTTGTGTTTACCCCTAAAATGTTGGTATAACTGTCTAGATGAGCCAATAAAATTGCAACCTGATTGGGGGCATGAACACGGTGCATTGTTGCAGATCTTATCATGGTCAAATTTCTTGCTGTAGCTAACCATTTCTTTGCACCCGTACCTTAGATTTTGGCATGGTAGTTTGACAGATTCAAGAACCTTCTCAATAGCCCGACAACGAATATAGCCAATAGGCAGAGAGCAGGAAGGACATTTATGTGCAAGCCTCTTGCAGCAGGAAGAGCAAGCTGTATGCCCATTCTCACACTGAATTCCCAAGCAAACACAAACAGTTATGACCATAGATTTATGAGATAAAATGAACAAAATATTTTAAAGCAATAAAGAATTGGAACTCAACTGAAGTACCAAAAACTGTAAATTCACAAAGTGGCATTACATGTGATCATTATGGAGGTAAAATACACTAAGTTTCAACACCAACATCCATTGATTCAAGAATCTCTATGGGAGGAATCCATGCTAAAATTCCCTGATAAATTCCATTATCTTCTTTTGAAAAAAGAACTACATGATTTTAAATAGTCAGAAATTGAGAGAATTTTCATAGTATAAATTTGGACTAACATGCACATGGGTGAGAGAGGTGTTCCAAGGTCTAGACTATAATCAATACTTAACAAACCTCAATATTTCTATCCCTATGTCTGAAACTTATGGAAATACTTATAACTGAGTACAATTTAGGACTGTGAAATTACTTCCAGAAAACAAGAGAACAAACATAAACATAAAACAATAAGAAATGCACCTCAGAGATAAACTAAAAATCATCTCAACTTAGTTAGTGGGGGAATAATCTTGTGTGTATTCAGAGCCATTTTCTTTGGTGAATGTAACATTCTAACATCTCTGATTTTATTTAAGAACTATTAATAGAAGTCTAAACAAACAGGTGGAAACAGAGACCTGTCTTCCAAGTAACCTTGAATCATTTTATTTCAGCCAAAAAATATGTCACCCCAATGATTCAATTACACATCAAGGCATCAAGCTCAAGTAAATCCCAAAATCATGCTTAGCCACAACCAACATCATACAGAAAAAAAAAGAAAGAGCAGGTAAAAGCAATTGAAAAATATAAAGTCCTAATAGAGATTGTGCCACAATTTCTATCCCCATATATAATCTGAGAATAGAATGCAGAACCAATGGATAAGTTGGTAAGATATATGCATCTTTACTAACACCTTAACAATATTTTGTTCGAACAAAACCATATAACTCTGTAGAGAAGTAATAAATAGAAATTTGCAAAACAACTCTATCAAAATATAATATAACATTGCATGTCTTAAGACATTCTCTTAGCCTCTAGCCCTCTACATCAGCCAACTGTAAAAATCTACCCTTGAAGAAGGGAGTATAAAGATACACCTCATCTGCCTCCATTTGCTCAAATCAGAAGCCTTGCTTATCATTATCACTGAATATTCCCCACCTAATCAATACCTTCTGTTTCCTGATAAGCATAGATGACAGACACACCAAGAACCAGATGGCATGAAAATATAAAGGCTGATCCCCACTCGAAGATCAATGAATTACAAGATAAAAATTTCAAAGAACCAAAAAAGGCATACATTCCAGAAAAGTTAGAGGAATTTGAAATTGACAACATGAAAAAACAGCTTCTATCCCATCAAAGGTAAGATACGTGCTTCTTCCAAATGTTCTACAATAGGTTCAAAGTGTATTTATCCACACCAATGTTAATTTCTTGTCTGTCGCTAACCTTTCTAAGCAAAACCTCAAGTAAATAAACCATTAGGAACACCTAACTCCTAAATGAAAAAATAAGAGACAGCATTACTTTGTCACAATTGAAAAATGATATAGAAGCAGGTAATTCCATAGCGTCATACCTTAACCATAACTTTTCATTTGTAGCACCAGCTTGGTATAAAATATACAAACCTACTCAAATTATTACCTATAATATCCATAGAAATAAAGTTTGCTCAGCTAGAGCTTTCATATGCAAATATAATTTGAAGAAAAGAGAGTAATCTATGTCAGACTTCTTCAAATGAGTGAATTCTCCAACCATAAACTAGTTCGATATGGTAGATTCAAAAGGTTTACCATGATGCATTTCTGATATGTAATATTGACCATCAAGACTTTCATTTATAGTATACCTCCGAAACAATCACACATACCCAACAAGAAAATTACGTTTCTCCAGAATTAAATAAGTAAATGAATGCCCTGGAACTATATTTCCACATTATACATCTTCAAAATAACACATCCTTTGTCCCTCACATCATGGAAAAATAAAGTATAGCAACCCACTTCTATTTCCCAAACAATCTCATATAACCAACAGATAAAACAAGCATTTCTTTTCCACTATTAAATAAGCAAATGCATGTCCTGCAACTATGTTTCCACGTTATACATCTTCTAGAGAAGGACAGATTCCATATCCCCCAAAGAACATGACAAAATTGTTGCTACAAAATATTGAGAGCTTTCTGCACCAATCCGCTCTTCTGATGCTTTACTATAATACTCTTCTTGTCTTACAGAAAGTAGCAAAACCGTTTGTCAAAAAGGTGCCTGACACTAAATTTCTCACTCCTAAATGTCCATTAAGAACCTCATCGCAGGATTTAATCAAATGATGCTTGCATTTGATCACTTAACAAGATGATAGCATGTGTGGTTATAATGAAGTACTGCTTAAATTTATTTAAGTCTTCCAGGATTGAGTGTAAGTATGTAGATCCTGACATGGTGCTATGGTCCAACTCAATCTCATGACAGGTATAATGAGAAATTAATCAAACCATTTAGCTTCCTAACGAAGAAGGGGAACCAAGCAACACGTTTAAGTTGCATGAGGAGGAAGATGGACCAAATGAAACGCTTGGATTTGAGATAAAACCAGTGGAACTTACAGCACTCAAGAGAAATTGGATGTTCAGTCTTTGAGATTAAAGCTTGTCTGTCAAATTCTTCAATTTTTTCTAAGCACTGCCAGCACTCAAAAAGAATTGGATGTTCAGTCTTTGAGATTAAAGCGTGTCTGTCAAATTCTTTAAATTTTTGTAAGCACTGCAGATATTACTGAAAACAAGAGACTCAATTTCAAGAAACCGATAAAAACCTCAAGGACTCCCATGCAAATAGCACAAGGAAAAGAAAAGAAAAGAAAAGAAAAGAAATATACAACTTGAAGAGAACAGTTTGAAATGCCAATCATGTCTAACACAACCCACATAATGTGGAAAAGGAATTACGTATTTCAACAAAATGAACAAGAAACAAAAAAAAAAAGCTCCAAGCTTGAATCAGGAATTAATCAAAGAATACATGATAACAGCATCAAAACACAATAAAAGTAGCTGCATGATGAAATTAATGCAAGAATACCTGATAGACAGGAATGGTGAAGGAGTCATAGCAAATGGGACAATCAAGTACTTCTGGGTCAGTTAAGGTGACACAAATTGCTCCATTTCTTGTGGGTCCAACAGGGTTTGATGATGATCTGGGTGCTTCAACAATGGCCGTCTGGGTGGTATTTTCATCGGCGCCTTCTTCTTCTGCTTCATCATCATCATCAGTTTCATCGGCGCCTTCTTCTAATGCTTCATCATCATAATCAGATTCTTCCTCCTCCACTTCGGATGATCCTTCTTCCTCTTCTTCTTCTTCTTCTTCTTCTTCTTCAAATATATCAGAATCATGTTGACTGGAGTCCATGGAGTCCTTATCACTCGTCAATTTTTTATTTTTTTTCCTTATGTTAGCCCTTTTTTCAATTTCACCGATGCAAATGAATTTTTATTAGCGAAGTTTGTTTGATTTATAAAATTCAGTTATATCGTGTTTAATTGGAATTAGAACAAGCTCAAAAGGGACAATAGTTGAAGAGGAGAATTGAGCTGGTCTTGAATTACAGCCCAAGTGTTGGGAGATGTTTAAAATTACAATCCACAAAAAAGATGATGAGCTTTTGGACTAGTTCTTCTCAGCCCATGAAGTCCTTCCCTCTGCTGCTCAAAACTAAGGCCACACTTTTTTTTTTTTTTTTTTTTACCAAAGTAGGGGAATGGGGAGGGGGTCTGAACCCGAGATTCACCGGGTGTTCCTCAAGCATCTGACCACTAGGCTAGAGAATGCCCAAAGTTTTGAATTCGAATTAAAACTTAAAAGTTTTGAATTTTTTTTTTTTGAACTAATGAAAGTTTTGAATTCGAATGCCCTTATGCCCATAAATGCATGCATAGTAACGTTAAGGTATGAGTTTTTTTTTTTTTTTGGAATTATAGGTTTACTGTACTTATTTTATTTTATAAATAATATTTGGCCCAATCTATTTATATATTATAAAATTAAGTGTGATGTATTATGCATGCATGTAAATTTGATTTCTAATAAAAAAGGAAAATAACACTAAATCTTGGTATCTTTTGAGAAAATCAGTTATTTTAAAAAAATAGTCAACCACTGAGTTTAAGTAGTAAAAAATTTAAATTTCTTTAATTAAAGTTTCAAATTTAAATTTTATATATAGAGAAAATAGATATTAAGAGAATTTTACCGCTTGTGGATCCACCTAACTTAAACTTCAAAAAATCGAAACTTCTATAACTAGCAAATACTGAATTTATCAACTGTGTAAAAAAAAAAAAGCAATCAAAGCAAGTTCATTTGTTTCTAAATTAATCTTTGATCCACTTTGATATAATTCTTTTTGAATGTTGGTATAAAAGTAAATTAAATTTACATGATGATTCATTTTTTTTTTAAATGTAACATATAGAAATTGAAACAATTAAAAAAAAAATGATTCCGAATTTTTGTTAAATAAAAGCTATTTATAAATGTTAAGCACTTCAAGAAAAGTTTGTCCATTGAAAATTGTCACTTAGCGGATTAATGAAATTATGTTCATTTTATCAAATAAATATATAAAGGTTGATATGGAGACTTGAATTATTTGCAAGACGATAAAAAGGCACCATCCACTTCCATATTCTCCACTCCATGAATGAAAATAAAAGGGTTTGCAGGACCACAAGCAATTTAAAAAAAAAAAAAAAAAGACTTTTAGAGCATGACAATTATATGCTAATTGAAAAAGGGAAAAATTGTTGGTAAATGAGTAATCCAGCAGTCATTTTTTAAATAATATTTTAAAATATACTAATTTTATATAAAAATTTTCATTATTATACAATTTATTTTTTTAAATCATTTAATTTTTATTAATAATTAAAAAATATTATATATAATTTTTGGCAAAACCCTCCTATATATTTATATTTTTTTTTTAAATCCTATTTTGGTTGGAGACCGACACAGATTTCAGGCACTTACAAGTGGTGATTACTTACCCATGAATGATAGTTGTTCTTTTGAGCTCATCAATCATATAGAGTTGCGAATGTGATGGTCGAATATTTTCACTCAATTATTATGATTTTGGTCCAGCCAACCTAATGATAACAATTGATTGATGAGGACAAATGGATAACCCTTTGTAATGGGAAATTTTTGTGGATGATAATTGATTTCTAACAATTATTTTTAGATGTCTTTTCTGTCACTAAATTTTATTTTATTTGCAATATACATATTTAATATTTCTATTAAACACATTATTCTTGAATAAATAAATTATTATTATCGAAAAATTGGATTATAAATATTTTTGTACTCTCTATATAATATATGTGATATGCATTACATTATATTACGGGTTATTACAAAAATTGAAATGGTACTATAGTAATTATAGTTATCTATAATAATTATTAACTATTAAACCATTTTTTCATAAGAAAAGTAAAATTTATTTTATTTATAAATATACAAATTCAGAATACATATTATTAAGAAAAATTTAAAAATAATTTTTTTTTAAAAAATATAAATTTAAACTAAATATAATTATTATTTATATATGTCTTAAAAAGCTTAAATTTAGAATTATTTTTTTAAAGTAAGGCTATCATTTTATTTTTAGTTATCAAATCATATGATAGCATAAATGTAATTTGCTGCAAGTTAAAACTTTTCTCAAAAATTAAGTTGAATTTAGAGTTGAAACGAGGCAGCACATATGGAATTTTCGAGTTCAAAATCACATAAATTATATATATTCTTTTAAAAATCATATTTTCATTTTTCTTTTGGAAAACTAATGTTTCAAATATTAATAGCAACACAAAGTTGGACAAATTGAGAAACATGAAATTAAAATATGAGAGACATGCACATACACAAATGTGTATCGATCACTTCATCTATATATATATATATATATATATATATCTTTTATTAGAGGAAAAATGTTTTGAAATAAATTCCAAAGAGGGAAGGTATTAATGGGAGGATAAGGATTTTTTTTTTTTTTTGGGGCCAAAGAGGATAAGGATTTTTATCAATAAAGATGTGATAAGAAACAAGTCTATCTCTATCAACTTTGCTCATTGTTTACACTAAAAAAACGTTGGTTAATTGTGCAACCAATAAATCTATCAAGATTTTTTTCAGGGTTCTGGACTCTATGTTCACATATGGAACCCAATGATTTAGCTTTGAATTTTCCAAATTAAAAGAGAAATTATATTTGAATTACTTTGCTTATTTTTATTATTAAAGTACATTTTCTGTATACAATTAAAGGATGGGGTTTCACATTCTTTTTATTTATGAAGCAAATGCTCATTTTAAATTTCTAAAAATGAAAACATCATTTCATTGAATATTCATATTTTAAAATTGAAATGAGAATCTAAATACAAATAAAGATAAATTATTAATTTTAACAAGTTGTTTTAATTATATAAGTTATTTTAAATTTTATGTATCTATTTGCTAAAACGATTAAAATTAAAAATTATTAGAAAATTTATTTATTATTTTAAGGGTTTTTATATATTTCTATTATCAACTTAAGTTATTTTTATAAATCTATCCAATTTTTAAAATTATGATGAATTGATGTATGAATTTGTTGCAAATCTATTTAAGATCAAAGACATGGCTCGTTGATGTATGTAATTACTTCTCAAACTGATTTTTATTAAAAGAAGGGAAAAAGTGTATTTTGGCTCCTAACGTTTTCACCGAAGCTCTTATAAGCCTTCGTCTTTTTTTTTAGACTCATTTAAACACAAAATTTTTCAAAATGAACTTTTAAGCCCTCCTTTTAACAGATCTCAAACAACCGTTAGTGTTGATGAGGTGGCTAACGGTGGGTCCACTAAAGAGTTAAAAAAAGCAAGAAAATGTCATTTTAACGCCACCCAGTCTTTCACTATTTGAAAAATAATAAGAAACCATTCTTGGATGTATACAAGGAAGAAAATCCCTGTTTAGCAAGGGAATAACAAAAAAATTCTTAAGCCATACAGCTCCCTCAAGATCTAAACTGAACAATAAAAATAGAAAGGATTGCAACAGTAACTCAAGTTTTAACAAGCATAATGGTTAGTTCCAGTTTTTTTTTTGAATTTTTCCAAGAAAAAAAAAACCATCATAGACAAATTCAAATGACGTGAAGAGCTTGCTTGCCAGAAGTTTGAAATTGTGATTGGATTTGCCTGGCCACTGTGCTTTCAAGTTTTGAACTAGCTGACTTTTCTTGTTGATTAATTGCCTTCTCCCCCATCCCTTTCTGCAAAATAAACAAAAACAGTCCCATTAGGAAAGACAAAGGGGAAAAAATAATAATTCCATTAATAATGGGCCAAGAAACTTGGATGGTTATGTTGCCATATTTGATGGATCAATTCCACCATGAAAAGCAGAGCGATGGTTGATAACTTGAAACAACAATTAATATGCAGGACCAAAAGTTGATTCTGATTAATGAATCTGTAGCATTTCGATTCAATAAATCACCTAAAAAAGTGGAGTACTTTAATTCAAAAGGTAATGAAAAAACAAAGGGGTTGTATTTATTCAATATGAGAGCTAACAAGACCACATATTTTAACAAATGAAAAAGCTTTAATATTTAACCTGGAATGACTATAATAGCTGATGATATGCTTTTCTCAAGGATAGGTGTCACTGCACGAGCTACAGCAGGTCCAACTGCAGCTATCTCATTCTTCAAAGTTTTCTCTAAAATGCTTGGTAAATCCTTGTTTACACAATTTGTGATCAAATTTGTTAACTGCTGCGTACGTACGTTCTCGCTCTAATTTCTCATGCTTTGCATTTTCTTCTAGGAAACGAGCCCATAGAGCATCATTAGCAAAGCATGATTGGTTCTTGGTTACTTGGTCATTAGCAAAATAGACTATACAGAATTCAAGAACTGAATTGAATCAAATCACTAGCTCCCAGTCCCATTGCATGAGAGCTTGAATTGATGAAACTAGATTGTTGTGCCCACCGTTAGCCTCACCATGCCGAGCCTGTATAAGATGAACAACACAAACTTTCCGTTTCCAGAATCATTTTCTTGTAGCCCAGTTCCCAAGCCATCGTTAATATATCCCAAATGCCCCACAGTTCCACCGCTGTTATAGAGCATCTCACAGGGGGCGGCTTCCAACCCACAGGGCGCTGTACTTTGAGTCTGCCGGAAGATGTAAACTGCCCAAGCCTTCGAAGATTGCGCTAAATTTGATACAAAAGCTAAAATATTTTCCATTGCTTTTCAAATTTGGACTAACCAAAAAAAAAAAAAAAAAACCATTACAAGCCTCCTCTAGGGCTAAACTTATCATCTGAGCAAGTTATCATACGGCGACGCTTCAATATCATCAAGCACCGCGTGCAGAACCACCAAACCAACACCAACCCCAACCGCAATCACTACATTGAACCAAACCCCACTCCAAACCAACACAAGAATCGTGACCGCGAAAAGCGCAACTAAGACCATGAAATGATTCACCTCAAAACCAAAAAGCCTAAACGGCTCTTCATCGCGAGCGATTATTACGAGAGGGTGATAGATTAGGCTCAAGAAGAGGATTAGCAAAACAATTAGCGAATAATTAGAGCAGAAATGGGTTAGGTTTTGAGTAATGCGAGTAGTGGCGTCCCGATTGATGAAGAGAAGTTGAGCGAGGAGAGGTCGAAGAAGAGTGATCATGGCCGAATGGTGGCGTTCAGGATTGAATTGTTTGCTTGAATTGAGAGATGAATCGAGGAGTAGCAGCCATTGTAAAAAAAAGAACTAAAAAAAAAAACAGATGTTGCAGCTTTTAACTTTAGCTTTTTTTTTTAAATGACATTTTCTTACTTTTTTTATTCCTACTGTTAGCCACTTCATCCACACCAACGATTGTTTGAGGAGATCTGTCAAAGGAGGGATTAAAAGTTCATTTTAAAAAATTTTATGTTTAAAGGAGCCTAAAAAAAGGATAAAGACTTATAAGAGTTTCGGTAAAAATATTAAGGGCCAAAATGCACCTTTTCCCTTAAAGAAAAATCAAATTACTGAAAAGTCTTTGGAGAGTGAATGTTGTTAACTCAGTGGAGTCCATGAACAGTCTTTATGTCTGGCTATATCAACCTTCAAGAGACAGCGACCTAAACGTGCATTTCAATACTCCTAAACGTGCATTTCCTTTGTGCATTGTATACTTAATTACTTATATGTGTTTCTAGGTATCACTGGTTCTGGTTGTACCACTGTTCTGTAAATTTCCCTAGTTCCATCTATATCTGTCTTTTTTCTTTTTTTTTTAACAGATATCTGTCTTTTTCTATATCATTGAAACATGTGACTTTTTAATAAAAATTTACGTTGCTACGTAAATAATATGTTGCGAGTAGTGATTTTTTTTATTATAATACTTTCTTTTATAATTATATTATATATAATAAATAAATAAATAATTTATAAGTTATAAGTAATTAAATTATGGTATGATAAATTTATTCAAATTATTTTAATTAATTATTAAAAAATTAAAATATTAATTAATATTTGATACAATATTATAACTGTAAAAAAAATTTTACCCTCTTACGGACGCGGTGTTCGGTGTCATCCATTGATGTCTTTCTTTTTTTTTTTTTTTTGACAACATTCAAAAAGGACTAACTTTCTTTTTTTTAATCATTGCTGCTCTAAAAGTGAACAGATTAATCACATGCTGAGCAAACTAGCTAGCACCATCCAAAATGAAGTTCAAATCCTTTCTTGAAGTGCCTATGATGACGATCTCTAGAAATACTACTATCAAATTGTTTACAAGCTTTGACCAAATGATTTAAACTAAACTTCTAAAACTTAAAAACATCATATGATGTTTATTCTTATTAATTTATCACCACATGAGAATCACAAGTAACTATAAATAATTATATATATATATATATAATTCTTAATACATTTCTTTGCTTTATAGCTGTGCACAGGTATAAAAAATTGTTTATGCTCACCTTATCTCTTAGTAGGTTTTTTTATTTTTAATTTAATTTAATGAAGGTTTAACGGGCAATAGACAGTAGAAAGGACAAGGATCTTCATAACACTTGCATAAAAATAATACTCCATCCGTTCCATTTTAACTGTCATACTTTAGAGTTTCACTTGAATTAAGGAAGTGTTATTTGGACATAAATATAAGTAAATAAAACTAAATTGCCCCTATATTAATAAACTCAAAATTTATTTCACACTTAAATTTTACGTTACTCTAAGAAAATTATAATGACTCATCCACTTTTATATTATCCTAATAATAGTATTTTTTCTTTGTTGTTAAAAAAAATAGTAATTTTTTTTTGAGGAAAAAAAAAATTGTACTTTGGCACAAAATTTTTTCATTTAAATGTTTTTAATATTTTAAACTTTCCCACTAAACATAATGCTGAAATATTTATTCCCGCCACAAAATGTTGTATAAAACAATTTTTATTAGGTTGAATATTTAACAACTCCAAAATTTCTACAAAGTAAAATTATAAAATGCCTTTATTTCTTGAATATATGTAAAAAAATTGATGAGTAAAACTAAATTTATAATCCATATTAGAACTACAAATTTGTCATTAATAAATATTGAAAAAAAAAATACTCCTACTCACTAGAAGACTTATTCTTAATAGACTAAAAGTACTTTGAAAATATTAAAGAATCAAACAAGTGTAATAAATGTTATTAAAGATAAAATAGGAAAATAAGAGATAATATTTTATTGGATTTAAAAAATGACAAATAAATAAAATTTTATTTTATTTTTTAAAATATGACAGTTAAAATGGAACGAAGAAGTAATTTTTACTACTATTGATGGATAATGGCCGAATTTGAAGTCGAGATTTTTACAATTCTTAATTTTTTTACTTAGAAAGTATTAATTCTTCAATAATTATATGTACAATTGAATTTATAAGGACTCTAAAATAAATATTTGGCTTTTGTTCAAAATAAATAAATAAATATTTGGCTTGGGATCTGTGTCTGTCATCGTGTCCATGTGCAGAAGAGGTCGATCCGTCTGCTTCGGCCTATGTCCATCTTGATATATGACCGTTCAACCATTTGAGTTCTCAAAATTTGCACTTTATTTTTTAAATGTTTTTCACTTATATTATTAAGATTTCTATTAAAATGTAAAATCATTTATTATAGTAATAATAATAACAATAATAATACCATATATATATATATATTAAACTATCTAAATCCAACAAAATATTACAAATGGTCAATATTAATTACTCCAAAGAAATAAATTTCTTAAACGTATAAAAATTAAATTAAAAAAGAATGATATTTTTTTGAATTAGTTGAAATGGTTAATTTTTTACTATAAGAGTAAGTGCAAGGGGAAGTGAATCCTACCATCTTCATCTGAATATTTATACCTTTTAATATTTAGGCTATTTATGGGGGATAAAATGAGATTATTTTTTAATTAAGTGGTTAAATTTTAACATCACGAGAATATGAAATAGAGGTAGTTTAAAAAAAAAAAAAAATATGAGATAGAGGGTGGAGGTTAGATCCTAATCTCCTCAATAAAATATCTATATATTTTATAACTTGAAACATAGAATGAGATTTTTTTTATACCTTTGAAACGGGTATAGTTCATAGACAGTATTAAAAGATATTCTTTGTATGAGCTTCGACATCCACAACTTTATTAGCTAAATAAAAGTGGATTGGCCAAATAATCATTAGCATGTCAAACCACACAACAGAAGGTGGTTTATTTAAGGAAAATGATAAATAAACTTTAAACCGACATCCACAACTTTATTTAAATCAACTTTTTTGATAAAAAAAAAAGAGAAATTACGTAAACAATTTCAATTTTTGGATACTTTCAAATAAAATTATATTTAATTTTTTCTTTTAAATATAATCAAAATATTTAAAATACTATAAAAAAAAGTTTTCATTAAATGACTTTACTGGTAATAGGGAGATGAAATTTTTTTTTTTATGATTTATGGGGCCCACTTAAATGATTGTAGTGGTAACAGGAGATGAAACTGATGCATTTACCCCCAAATTGATATTTTCTTCCCCCAATTGAGTATTTCATTTTAGATTAGTAGACTGTTTAGACATATAAAAGTGCAACTTAGTTATTGCAATAAAAAATTCAGCATATTAGGTATATGAAATTTCAACAAAAAACTCAGCATTATCAATACAGTCATCCAAGGAGGACTTTTTTTTATAACATTTCAAATGTTGTGGTTATATTTAAAAGAAAAAATTGGATAGGATTTTATTTGAAAATACCTCAAAGATTAGGGTTGTTTATGTAATATCCCAAAAAAATATATATAACCTTATTGTATAGAAATAAAACATACATTTGGTCCTGTTAAAAAAAAAAAAACATACATTTGGTCTATAGTAATTAAAGCAGTGCGACTTACTTTCAAAATCTATTAAATAAATATTATTGGTTGAAATTTGATAAGGATATTCTGGTTTAATTAATATTTTAAGTTTGAATTGTGATATATATAATCACATTAAATTATTTGTACAAAAATATTTACTACTTTTATGATTGTATTTTGATCTAACCGGATTAGTTAAAATCTAGTAAATTCTAAATATTGATAATTTAAATAAAAAATAAAAAATATAATTTTAAAATTAAATTATATGATTTTATTATACAAAAATACATAGATATTTGATTTAAATAGTTTTTAGTTAACATGTGGTAATTAAAATTAACTTTATCTCCAAACCATTCAAACGCTGAATTTCTTAATTTGTGTCGGGCTGGATTCATTGCATTTCCATAACAGGGTGCAATAAAGGGGCATGTGCCAAATGCAAGCTCCTATTTTTTTTTTTTTTTTTTAAATAAGGAGGTTATTCGATTTAAATAATAGAATAACTCTCTTCTTATATATTGATAATAATATGATTTAAACTTTACAATTAATTAAGAATACTTTTAGAGAATTGGTAAAAAAAAAAAAAAACTTTTATAAAAAAGTTATTACTTGACTTATTTGACTTATTTTCAGTGGCATGTAAGCTCTTATTTAAGCACAAGAACTTTGTAGATTTTCCATCACACATAGCCAAGCCAATGGCTTCAACGTCTAGGTTAAAGCTCATCTTTCTCTTCTGCATCTTTACTGTTATCTCAAGCTCCACTATTGATCAGCACCCACTAGACCCTTTAACTCCAAAGGAGATAACCTTGGTCCAAACCCTGGTCAAGAACTCATTATCTTCCACAAACACCAGCTTAATTACCTTCCATTACGTAGGGTTAGATGAACCAGACAAACCAAGTATCCTTTCTTGGCTATCAAAACCTAATACTAAACCCCCAGCTCGACGAGCCCTAGCCATCACTCGATATAATAAACAAACCCATGAATTTGTAATAGACTTATCAACAAGTTCCATCGTATCTGCTAATGTGCATAATGATTATGGGTACCCTACACTTGCGGCTGATGAACAAGTAGCAGCTATTCAGTTGCCACTAACGTATGGTCCCTTCATTGAATCGGTCAAATCCAGAGGCCTTAACTTATCTGCTATTGTTTGTTCTTCATTTACAGTAGGTTGGTTTGGGAAAGATAGGAACAGAAGAGTAATAAAAGTACAGTGTTTTCATATGAATGACACTGTTAATTTGTACCTTCTTCCTATAGAAGGAGTAAAGATAATTGTTGATCTTGATGAAATGAAGATTATTGAATATAATGATATTGAAAGGGTTCCAGTTCCAAAATCTGAAGGGACTGATTATAGATTGTCCAAGCAGAAGCCGCCTTTTGGTCCACGTATCAATCGTGCAGCTATCTTGCAACCTGATGGACCAGTGTTCAAGATTGAAGGCCATTCTATCAAGTAATTTTCCTTCACTAAACCTTTACTTTTATTCATCTTCTTCTTTTTTTAAATTTCTTTTAGCTATTGAATAGAACATGGATTTATCTACATTTTGAGGAGGCTTTTACCGTCAAATATTAACAGAACTTGTAGAGTGTGTGTATAAATATATTTTTTTTGATTAATTACAATTGGGGGAAAGGGGAAGGGCTGGAGTGGGATTCGAAACCGCACTTCCCAAGAGGCAGACAACATTCTTACCAACACAGCTAAGTATGGGGCTTTGTGTGTGTATATATATATATATATATATAGCTATCAATATATAGCCTAGCTGTAAAAAACTGAAACCCTGCATCTCAGAATGCCTTAAAGAGAAGTTACCATTTGACTACTTCTTGACTGGAGAAAAAAAAAAAAATCTTTCATGAGCTAGCTATGGTAAATATATTTGCAATATTCAAATTCTGCAACATGTTCAATCTATTATTTTCTTTGATAATCTACATTTTGGGTACATTTCTATTTGCATTGAAGATGATCTAATGTTTATTTGCATTCTTTTTATGAGTGTACATTTCTTCTAGATTTGCATCATCCTTTTAAAAAAATAATAATAATAAATAAAATCAAATTATCTAGAAAAACACAATAAATTAATTAAGTATAAATTGTATAGATATTAGAAGAAGTAGATTCTTTTTGTCTATCTCGAATACTTAAAATGTTGATTAATTTAAAAGTCAAATTAAATTTAAAATAAAAAAATTGTATTAACTTAATATTTGAATTAGCGTGGTACAAGGCACATCACATATAAAATTATGGTGAATCACTTAATAATAGAAGGGTGAGGATTTTTATACTCCACATATTTATAAATATACTTCTCATTTGACTTTTTAATAATTTAAATGACATAATTATCCTTATTCTTGAATAATTTTTTATTAGCTATTGCAACATTTAAATGTTTTATATTCAATTATCTTAATACACATTATTTATTGATTTTTTTAAATATATACTT
>CATIWK010036225.1:0-12288 GCA_949634005.1 Mallotus japonicus | reverse complement strand
AAATCCATGATGATTTCAAGGTCGAAGGACTAAAACAATATTACTGTGATGAGAAATACTTATGACAATTATCTATGTAGTATTCTCATAATGGGTCAATCCAGTACATGATTTCTCAAACAAGTACCTATGAGTTGACTTAATATCTCATATTCATGATTAGTAAAACATAATCATCAGTCAACACCATACTAGCCTTAATTCATTAATAATTCTATAATAAATAAATGGCTAGGGATAATCTGAATAGAACTCATATTTTAATCTAAGGGTTTTACTATCAAGTCACATACTTGATGACCTTAGAAAGAATTAACTATTTATTTAATTATTATAAAATGAAATGATAATGGAAATGAGTCGTTATTAATAAAATGATAAAGTCAATACATAGTCATAAATGATTGACCTAGTGCATATCACTAACACTCATAGCCGTCGCCTATCATTATGTTATCATTCCCATGATAAGGACCATGAAGGGAAAGATTCTCAAGGTCTGCTGTGACATGGTGAGAAGCACCACTATCCAAGAGCCAGGAAGAGTTGGTGGATGTGTTGGAAGCAAAGTTCGTCGTAGGCTGCCATAGTGTGTTGGTGTTATTTTGTACAGGCTGAAGCTTGTAAGAGGGACATTTCTTGGTTGTATGCCTTTGAGTTTGACAAAGCTGACAGAACCCCATGTATGGACGTTGAGAACGTTGCCCGAAATTACCAGGTTGAGGCTGCCTAAAATTCCGATTTGAAGAGTTATAGTTGTTGGTGGAATTACCATTATTGGGTCTCTAATTCCTTGTGGTGCTAGTTGTGACATTAGCAGTGATGGGAAACGATGTTTCCTGCTTGTGAGTGATAAGAGATGCTTCAAAGTTCAGAAGTTTTTCGTGTAGCTCTTAAAAATATATGGGGTTGTCCCTTACTTACACTGCCCGAACCAATTCTTTATAGTCATCTCTAAGGGCTTCAAGGATTTTGTCGGAAAGATCATCATCATCAAATGGAGATCCCAGGAGAGCTAACTCATCTGCTCTAGCTTTCACCTTCTATAAGAACTCGGCAATAGTTTCTGACCCTTTTGTCATGTGTTTGATTTGATTTTTGATCTGCTTAATGTGACCTCTTGATGGTTTTCCATAGGTGTTGGCTAGAGTTGTCCAGGCTTCTTTGGAGGTTTTTGCGTTAGCAACAAAAGGAATAATGGTGGGAGAAATTGAGCCAATAATAGCGTTAAGTATTAGCTGATCTAGGCAGATCCAAAAGGAGTGGACAGGGTTAGGCACTGTTCTATCGTTGTTGGTGATAGTGGCCTCAGGTTGAGGTTTTGATCCATGAATGTACCCTTGCAAATCATAGCTGATAAATAGAGTTTAGAATTGGAGTTTCCAAGAGACATAATTTAAAAATGTTAATTTTAAAAGAGTTTATGCAGCTACGTTGATGGTAATAAGGGAGTTATTTGGATCATTGATGTTTCTAATGATGGGATTGGCATGATTACTAGCAATTGGAGCTTTTAGAGGTTTAGAGAAGAAGGAGAGTAAAGAGCAGTCTGCTCTGATACCATAACAGAGCAGAAGAGTTAAAGGAGAAGAATGAATATTCATTAACCAAAAGCATAAGATTATATACGACAGCAATAGTAACTGATTTGCCTATTCTAAAGGTTTGTTATGATTTACAACAGCTAACAACAATACAAACTAGTTTGAATAAATATACAAGAGTTGTTCCTTGATCTTAGGAACTATATACAGTTGTTACCTCACACTCTCTTCTCTTGATGGATCTACTCCATTATTAATTCTAGATTATTGCCTTGTCTTCTAGTTCTTCATGTATGGTCATTTCCTACTTAATCATTCCACCAAATACCAAACAAAAATCACAAAAGAAAAACTCTTCTCCATTTTCATGAATTTTTATGTACATTCCAGAGATTGATATGTATGGATCATATAAAAAAGAACAAAGAAAATTAATAGAAAAGAAAAGGAAAGTGAGGTTCAAGAAGAGACTAGTGTAACAATGTTTAGTGATCAGAAAGGGGAAGACTGAATTATGCTATATATTACGGTGAAGTTGCTATAAAAGAATTGTTAACGATATCAGTGTCCTCGTAGTTTTATTATCTTAATTTATTAAGGGAAAAGGTGCATTTAAGCCCTTAATGTTTATCCCTTGGAGCGGATAAGCCCTTAATATTTTTTTTTTTGGACAAAAAAAGCACAAGATCAAGTTTTTTAGCAATTTTAAGCCCCTGATTTTAACACCCGTTAATGCCTCTGTTATCTCCAGCTAACATGGCCATTTTATCAAAAAGAAACTCACTTTTTTTTTAGAAATAAAACTTCATTTAAGAGACTTCGCCAGTAGTATACCCATTCGACAAGTGAGGGCTTCGGCCATCTCGTTTCGTTGAACCTTAGCAGCTAGGATTTGACCTTCAGAGTTATAGATAGAAACACCAAGACCACAACCTCTTCTCGATTAGACAGCAACATCTGACGTTATTCTGAAGTTGCTGTCCTCCTCTGTGTAGGTGTTCTCAGTGCTGGGACTAATGGGTTGGATATTCCCGTTGGCTTTTGCATCCGCATAATCCAAGATAATTCTCTGGGATCGTTGCTGAAAAATTATTATATCGAGCTTCTCATCTTTAAAAATAACATGGTTCCTTACAACCCAGAGGTACCTTGCGAGACTGCAAAACTCTAAAAGGGCAGCTGGAGGAAACAAGGAGCGTAGGTTTTCAATCCATTCCCATAGAGGTGTTTGTGAAGCAGCTTCTGAAATTGAAATCCTAAGGCAGCTGAAATACCAAAAACATTTACTCCATCCACAATCCCTAATTGCATGTTCTGCAGTCTCCTCTGCATTCCACATCTTCGGCATATTAGGCTCAGCTCTTTGATTCTTTTAACCAGCTCCACATGGTTGAGTATGCCACTTCTTTGAATCTAGGATGGCATCGTTTTCAGACCCCTCCTCCTCAGATGTTAGAATGGTTACAACATGATGTAGTTGGTGTTGGGTATCACAGGATGGTTCATTTGTAGTCTGTTTAGGCAGTGTTGCTCGGGGAAATCCACTGAGAAATTCATGCTCTATCCTCATGCCCATCTGCCAAAGGAAATGGGATTTGAACGTTGTAATAAAGCAACTTATCATTGCACCAACGTTAACAGATGAATATATGATATGTAATGCAAATTTCAAGAAAAAAGAAAATTAAAGTAAAAATTTGTCTTTTTCCTAGGTTAGACTTAAATTTTTATGAATTCCTACATTTCACTCAGCTGATTCATAGAGCTTATGTCTTAAGAAAAGAAATTCATGAACCATGCTTTATAGATTGCCTAAGTCGTTATATGAAGAACGGAAAAATAAGCTCAATAATGGGACACGTATCCTCCCAAATAAAAGATGTGGAAATAATATTAGAACATAGGTTATAGATATAAGTGAATACAAGGACATATTCTTAATGTTTTTCCAAACGAAAAAAAAAAAGCAGTTGTTCCTCTTAAGTTATGTTGAAACTGACAACATAAAAATCAACAGTGGCATATTAACAACAGAAATGCAAAGTAAAACATGTGGAAAAGAGTGTATCATGCACTATAATAATTGATAACTTCTGTAACCACCTTTTTTTTTCTTTTGAGGGTAGGGGTTTAGGTAAGGTGTTGAGGTGGTGGGAGATGTATGTTACAATCATTGATCTGGCGTAGACAGAGAAGAATATTAGACCATCTGGCAATTATAACTCACTGTGCATGAAAGGTATTCTTAAACATCCTAACCAAAAGAAGAAATTCCAGTAAGAAATGCCAAATCTATGATGTTTTTCACCATTATTAATTGCTTACCAAAAGCAGTCATCCCGTCAAATTTTCAAGAAAGCCAATCCAAGTGAGGTATGAATGCACAAATAAAAGATCCAATAAGGGTACCAGTCTTAACAGCTCACATTTGAATACAAACGGCAAACTTCTGGAATGACTTCAATAGCAAGTCTGCCCCCTTTTGATAAACCAATCTGCTAATGACAACAATGACAATTTCATTACAACTAGGTCGCACCTGTGCAGGCCTGAACATAGCAGTGTCTATAGCATTTGGTATCACATAGACCTTTTCTAGAGGTAAACCCGATCGTAGCACAATGTTTTCCTTGCTTGTATGAGAAACATATATGGCTTTGCTCACATCTGCTAAAGCAAACTGCAATACCTTGTTCACGTGATGTCGAACTCCAGCATCGTCGGTGATGGCCAGAGTAGAGTTTGGTGATGAGTGGTGGTCAACAACTCTTTTTTTTTCTTTTTGATATTAAGATGGCCACGGGTAAACTTTAATTTGCTTTAAAGTGAGTTTTTTTTTTTGTTTTTTTGATAAAATGGCCATGTCAGCTGGAGATAACAGAGCCATTAACAGGTGTTAAAATCAAGGGCTTAAAATTGCTAAAAAAAACTTGATCTTGTGCTTTTTTGGTAAAAAAAAACATTAAAGGCTTATCCGCTCCACAGGATAAACATTAAGGGCTTAAATGCACCTTTTCCCATTTATTAATATAAACCACTTGGCAAAAGTAGCTGGTAGGATCGATAGTTTTAGCTTTCTAGGCAACTTCAAATGAAAGTTCCAAGTCTGGATGCAAACTACATTCATAAAGTCTAGACAAATAATGATAAGAAGAAATTATATTACCTTCCTGAATTTAAATCATAATTACACTTTAATTTCTCTACCAATTTTAATTCAATAATTTGACCCTTCTGTTCAAATTTTCTGTTTCTTATATCAAAACACATTATAGATAGATCTTTTATTTTGTAGATATAAATCAGTTTAATTTCTATATTTTTTAAATGAAAATTAATTTAATTTAATTAATTTAATTTAATTATTTTGAATTTAAAATTTCAATGTTAGTCTGACTAGAATTAATTACAGCATTTATATGTATTTTTATTAATACATTAACCCAAAAATTAAGTTATAATTTTATAAAAGTAGTTGATATTGCTTGGAATCGTGGATGGCATTCCCTTTGGTTGGAATGCGACTCAATATACATTGTGCATACGTTCATAAACAATTCAACTCATGTTCCGTGGGAATTGAGAGCTCAATGGTTGCATTGTCTTAATCAGGTTTCTCAAATGAGATTTCAGGTCTCCCATATCTACAGGGAAGGGAATTCCATGGCTGATTTGTTAGCAAAGTTTGGTGTGTCTGCTACTTCTTTTACTTAGTGAGACTTCATTCCCTCTTTTTGTAATTCTTCTATTTGTGATGACTACAGTAGGAGAATTCACTATAGATTTTCTTAGTTTCTTTTTGTAGAGGCTGCTTCCTTTTGTTTTTGTGGATCTCTTGTCTATTTTTATTTTTTTTATTAATAAATTTTGGACAACAGAAAAATGAAGTCTACGCTAAGAGTGTGTCAACCTAGTTGAGATGCTTGGGTGCGTTATCTGATTTCTGGACTCCAACCTTTTACTCAAAAAAAAAGTTATAATTTTGGCAAATTTATAAATTTTCATCAATTTATTTTTATACTTAATTTGACTAATTTATCTTTGAGATTTTTAGATTTTTAGAATAAAGGTGAGATACATGTTTTTATACGTCTAACTAGTTCGTAGTCCTACGCGATGCGCGGGTTATGATTTAATTTTTTAATAAATTTTTAATGAATATTTTAATATTTTAGAATAATAAATTAATTTTAAAAACATATATATACATACATATACACATGATAAGTTTACATAAATAAAAAATATTATTATAAAATTAAAATTTAAAAATAAAAATGAAATAAACATTTAAGCATATTTGAAACATTTAGCCTCTAACTGAATTCAATTGGAGTACATAATAAAAAGAAATTTGCGAACTTCATTATCTTTATAATTAATTAGCTATTTATTATTGTAATTTATTTTAAAAAAAATTAAAGTCAAATTATAACACAACCAAAGAATAATTCAAGTGATGACCTTTTGCATTTCAAAGGCTATATTAATTTTTTTTTTTAACAAAAAAGCTTTTTTAATTTGGAATTTAAAAAATTTAACATTTAAGCATATAAAAATTTAAGCTTTTTTTAATCTGCGTTCCAAAAGATTAAGTGGGAACTTTAATTTGGAATCTAAAGTCAAATTGATCTTTAATTCCATTTCCTATCATCTAACTTACACATTGAGATAACACACTAAAACCAATTTGGTTGGTTAATTGACACCACAAACCATTGAAATACTTCGAATCAATAACACCAAGTAGCATACTATATTAATAGTACTAGCATATCAGTAAATCAGCTTCACATTGTAATCAAATCATGTAGAACAATTTCCACAGTAACTACATATAGATTAGGAACATAAATAGAAATGTAAAACAAAAAACACAAATTTGTAAAAGGAAATAATTCAATACCCTATCCCTGCCAGTCTCTGGTACACTGAACCAACCCATAAAGCTTATTGGATTCTCCAAGCTCTAGCTCTCCTGTTGCATATAATTTTGGTTTCATATAAAGCTTCATTGGCCAGTTGCGTCAGCAACTCCTTTGTCTTCTGATTAAATTGAGCTGACTCATTAACAACTTGAAAAGGCAATTATCATACCAGATGATTGCTGCTTTATTGGCAGGACATCGCTTGCGAATCTCACTACTTGCTTCCCCAACACAGATTTTGCAATCTGAAGATGAGACATCTCCTCTACAAATACCAAGTCCATACGCTTGGTATGGGTACTGGCCTGTTGAGCTAACACCAAAATCATCCTTAGGAACTTGCAAATAGAGATTGCCAGCGAGTTTGTTCAGGCTGGATTCGTATGGGCTATTGGCGGTGAAGTTTTCAGAGCTTGAACAGAAATGAAAGAGCGGATCAACTCCATAAACTGTTTGGAGCAGGACAGTAATGGCTACCAATGGATAGAAAATGGACGAAGACATTGTTGAGGATAGATAGATTGAAAAAAATAAATAATCAAACACAAAAACACCACAGATCACACAAGAACTTCTCTAATACAAAAAATAATTTACAGATCTGGATATATAAAACGTGAATCCGATCAAAATTAAGCTTGAAATGAACAAAAGTGAAAGAGAGAGAGCTTACGGTTAAGACTTCTTTCATGGCGTTATGTCTTCAAATCTCTGCTTTTACTGGAAAAATTGGGTTCTCCGTTGTCTCTCACTTTCAACAGCACTGCTTGGTAGAGAGGATAGGATGCTGCAACCAATGCTCAACTGCTTTTCATAGCTTTGCTTCTTCAAATCTTTTGAAGACCCTTCATTTTCCACTTCGTCTAACTTATGTAACTGAAATAAGTTAAATCCACATAGAATTAACCCAAGATCATAATGCAACAATAATGAAAAACACCTATGAATCATAGAAAGTGCCATATGGCACTAATACCATGAGGTGGCACAATTCTTACACTTAGTTTTTATATATTTATATAGATAGATGCTAGTCTTTTACAGTGAATATTTGATTGAATCACAGGCAAGACAAATAATAGGAAAGAATCAATTGTCGAGTGAATGCAATGTAATAGAATGACAGACTTTGAAGTATGATTTTTCTTTTCCAAGTCATAAATTGTTACCTTGGAATGTTTTACTACTTGTGGATGGTTGATTTCTATCTATACTGGAATGTTTTAACAAGTTGGTTTAAAGTATGTATTTGATTATAGTTTGGTGCACATTGCCGCAAATAAATTGTTAAAGTATGCATATATTGATCATGAAATGGGATTGCCAAAACTTAAACCTTCTCTAATTTTTCTCAAAGACGACTTCCGTTTAAAAGATTAAATTACAATTGGAATTTTTTTTTTCTATTGAAGAGCTTTTCTGGCCAATCTTTTGCTATACTTATGCAGAATGAGTTAAAATTTGTTGTGAGAGTGTTACATCCTCAATCTCAAACTTTTGGTTTAAGAAATGGAATAGGTGATGAATATTTTCCATTTTAGGCTAAAAAATATATATTTTATCAATTTTTGGTTGTTTTACAACAAATTATTAATTTATGTATGTTTGAAAAAAATTTCCTATTTATGATAATTTTTAGCTGATGTGGAGGCGTAAACAAATGAAATGGCGAAATGGTATGCTACAAGCGATATATGAGTCATTTTATTATTTCTGTCCAAAAAATTATATGCTAATAGCTAATGTTTTAAAATTACATTTTTATTAAATACTATCTATTATTTTTGTAATGTGGTCTAACTAATTTTTTTTCATCATCTTCAAAAATTACAACCTATCAGATCGAATTATAAAAAATTATGTGTATATTTGATTTTTGATACCCAAATTATATTTGGTTCACCAAATTAAATCTACTTGAAGATTAACAAATAACAGAGAGTCACTATGATATAGAAAGGACGTGGCATTATCAAGAACCATTGGGAAATATTCAAGGACCATTTTTGATTATTCAACTATGAAAATGGATTATAATAGGACAAATGAGAGGAAAATATTATGCAATTTCTTGTGAAATATAAATTAAAATTTCTTAATTAAAAAAATTAAAATTTTATAGTTAAATTATAACAAAGTACCGAGTTTCGTGACCATTCATATATTTTACCAAATAGTCAGAGATCGGAAAACTAGAAACAACAATCAAAAATTTTAGCAGTTATCAATTATGATCAAATAATTAAAAAAAAAATTGATGTACAACAACGTTTGGTTCAATTCTTGTATAGTTTGTGCTTTTCTAGTATAGTTTATGGATGCTCTAAAAAGTGCTCTGAAAAGAGTGAACAGTGCTCTCTTCCTCTGAAGTAGAGCTTTTAGTTTTTTTCCAGTCTAATAACACTAGTTCTCTCTTCCGAGCAGAGATTTTATTTGCAGTATTTTTCTTATAGTGGTTTTGATAGTGGTTTTTGGCCTTTTTTGGCCAAAAACCACCATTTTATCCTCTTAATTTCTCTTTTAGTATTCAATAACTAGGATTTGGTTGTCTTCTCAAATCCTTATAGATCTTTCTTGTGTCCATGGAGTTTAAACATGGCCGGAGCTACTGCCATAATGAAGATGAAGACTAAGCTTCTGTCCAAGAAGCCTCCCTCTAGCACCGACCACAACAGTAGGAAGAAGAAGGGAGCAGCATAAGGGCAACACACTCATAGAGGAGATCCAGTCCAGCGATGGTCGAAGGAAAGGAAGAGGAAGGCTTGGACTGCAAACTGAGGCCCGTGATCTAGCATCTTCACGCAGTAGATCTCTGTTTAGTGCAGACATTTTTTGTCTAATTTTTCTTGATTTATGTTTGCACTATGAGTATTGTTTAGGATATGTTTTATTATTGTTTTAGTTTTTTGTAAGAATTAGATCTTAATTTTCTAGTTAACTAAGATCTTAGTTTTCCTATTTCTTTCCGGCCATAGTCTTGCTTGAACTCAGATTAGGTGTTTAGAGTTCTTTTTAGACTTGAAAGTGGCTACCAGTATTGTAGCCTCAAAGGCCAAGAACTACACTTTTGTAGTTTATCCAAGACACCTATACACTCCCAAACCCCATTTGCTCAAGCACCCAAAATAAGTAATTATAATGAATGGAGTCATAAGCTTTCACAAAATCAATTTTAAACACAAAGCAACCAACTTTAGAAGATAATGAAGAATGAATAACCTCATTAGCCACAAGATAACCATCTAAAATTTGTCTTCGCCCATAAAAGCAAATTAAAACTTAGAAATCAACTTATAACCAAAATAACTTTTAACCAATTGGCTAATAACTTAGCAATGATCTTAGACAACACATGAATCAAAGAAATTGGTCTGTATTCATCAACACTTATCATAGGACTCTTTTTGGGAATCAACATAATAAAGGATGATTTGATAGAATGAGGAAGCTTACCTGTAAGATAAAAGGTATCCACCAAAGAAAATAACTCCTCATTAATAGTTCCCTAAGCCTTATTGTAAAAGTAAAAATTAAACACATCCAGACCAAGAGCCTTATGAGAAGCACAACTCCAAACTGCATATCTTAATTCTTCCATAGAAAAACACTGGTCAAGCAAACTTGCCTTCTCAGCAGAAATATACAGTGAAGTTAAATCATCCAAAAAACTAGTAATAGACTATGACATATTAAAATGTTGCCTAAAATGAGAGACCAATAGATTAGAAATATCAATAACCTTATCAATAATTCGATCCCCATCCACCAATTTCTAAATAGAATTTCTTCGCCTTCTATTTGAACCCTGAATATGGAAGAATTTAGTGTTGTGATCTCCTAGCTTACACCAAGCCACTCTACACTTTTTCTTCCACAAAGATTCTACCTTTTTAGAAAATACAACTTTTTATGAAAAAAAGAAGAAAGCTCCTCATCTTCAGCCATAGATAGAGATCTGAATTCAGCAATATCCTCAAGTAATTCAATATGCCTTTCAACAATCTTTAAATTATTCTCAACATTCACAAACTGCATTTTATCCTAATCCTTCAAGTTCCATTTCAAATGCTTGAATTTGTGCTGAATATTCAAATGAGAAGGGATAGAAGGCTACAAATTTTGAATAACTAAATTGAAACTGGGGCTATTCCACCAACAATTTAGAGATCGAAAAGGTTTAGGACCCGAAACCTCAGAAGAAAGCCAAATAGGATTATGATCTGATGGACCGCGAGATAAAGCAAGCAATCTAAGAAAAGGAAACTGAGACATCCAACCCACTAAAATAAAAGCCCTATCAATATAACTTTTACTGACCAGATTACGCCAAGTAAGAGAATTTTATTGCAACCCAATCTCAATTAAATTTATTGTGTTCAAGAAATTATTGAACTATTGAATACCAAGAGAACTTCCAGATGCTAGTAGCCGATCAGAAGTCTTCCTAACTTGATTAAAATTGCCAATTAAAAGTAAAGGTAATGCACCTAACTACTGACAATAAGACAATAATTCAGACCACACCAAATCATGCATGGACACCTCCACAGAGTTATAAATACCAATAACAACCCATGCAAAATTATCAGCAATAAAAGAACCTTGCATAGCAACCTAATGATCATGAACAACCGAATGAGTTTGTGTAAAAGTCTACTCATCCCACAAAACCAGAATACCACCTATTGAATTAATAGAATTAGACGCCGCAAAATCAACATGCCCCTTCCCCTAAATGCGTTTAATAAATGGAAAAGAAATAGAACTACACTTGGTTTCTGAAATCACAACCAAATCTACTGCTTTAGCTCTCATTAAGCGATTTAAATGAACTAATTTTCTGGGATTACCAGCCCCTCTTGCATTCCATGCTATGATAGAAACCAGAAAACAAAAATTATAAGCAATCTTGCTTGGATGAGCTCTCCCATTGTTTAGCATCATTAGAAATCATCTCTGTAAAAACCTATTGAACTGCGATGTCCGACTGATCAAATTTTTAGCTTTTCCTAGTAAAAGACTAGCATTCGCCTCCTTATAAACATCCACCAAAGGTTGTTTAAGTCTTTTATTAACTCTCTTAATGTCACTAGTATTAGGTTGCCACATTGAGTTGATACGTTTGTGAACAGCTGACTTAGACTTCGACTGAACATATAATTTTCCTTTAACTTTTTTATAATTAGAGTTTACCAAACTACTTGAATTGAGCCTGAAGGTCCTTTTATTCTTAAACCGAGAATAATTGGGCTTTTTGGTGGGCGAACCATTATAAGAAGGAATATGCAAGATAGCAAGTGGAGGAGTCCTAGTGTCACTGTCAAATTTGAAGTCAACCAAGGCACCATCCAGCACAACAAAGTGAGTTTGAGTAGGGCTCAAAGATGTAATTGTGACAACCATATTGTTATAAATCTGAGTGGAATCTCCTCCCACCAGATTCTTATCAGAATTAAAATTTGAAACAGACACAGAATTAACTGATCATTCAACCAACACCTTACTAGAGACAGTGCCATTTGTCAGTTATTAAACTTGAAATTAGTATATCTATATTTAACATATGTTAAGTTTAAAATAACTATTATTGTTTATAACTAATATTGTTGAAAGTTTACGGGAGAGATTTATATATATGTTTTATTCTCTAAAATTTTAAAACAAAGCACAAGTAAAGTGTTATTCCTGTGGTAGACATGGCCATTATTCTTGGGAATGTCAGAATGAAGAGGCAGACGAGGAAACTAAGCTTGCAGAGAAGCAAGAAGATGAAGCAGCTGAAGCTTTATTTCTTTCTCGTAAAGAAGAAACCATGA
>CATIWK010036209.1:0-10814 GCA_949634005.1 Mallotus japonicus | reverse complement strand
TTTGTTGCTTCACAGCAAATTGTGGAGAGTCTACCTGGTTATAATGGTAAACTTCCATTTAAGCTTGAAACTGGGTGAGTTGTTTTTTCTTTTCCTTATTTTCAAGTTGAAAAGAGTGATTTAGTAAGAGCGTGCGCATTGTGGATGTATTTTCATTAAAAATGCTATATGATAATGATTGGGGTCGATGTAACTACTGGATATCAAATGTAAAAATAAAATTTCATAGTATATGATGATGGTCGGGGTCGATGTGACTACTAGATATAAAATCAGAGTAAAAAAATGCAATCTTTATAGTATATTGTGACGGTAACTGATGTTGGATTTGTGTTCAGATATGTGGGTGTTGGAGATTTGGAAGAATTGCAGCTATTCTACTACTTTATTGAGTCAGAGAGAAATCCTGTAAGAGACCCTCTTTTGCTTTGGCTTACTGGTGGTCCTGGTTGTTCTGCTTTCTCTGGCCTTGTGTTTGAAATTGGTATGTTCCTGATTTTCTTTTAAATTTTGTTGTAATTTAATTTTCTCATAAGATTCTAGGCAAACATTTGTTAATAGGTTTATAGATGCTCAACATTTATAGTACAATTTGCAAGTGAAAATTTTGATCATAAAACCATTTGGTGACTTCAAATCTTTTGATCTTAAATTGCTCTGTCTTTTGTCCGATGATCTTAAGTTGCAAGTAAAATGTTGATCTGCCAAAAAAAAAAAAAAAAAAATCAGTTATTGCTTAGCAACATTTTACTGTGATCAGGTCTTAATTCTCACGGTCATTCCTACACATTTATTTTTGGCATTTGTTTAGTATAATTACCTTCTATATCCAATAGCCACAAGGGCCCGATTAATCTGGATTTAGTCCCATGAACCTTTTTAAGAGGTAAAACTCTTCCAATCACTACCATACATAAAGCTCGAAATCGAAATCTTACTTATAAGAATTTGCATTTTTTATCACTTGGACTAATGCTTAGCAACATTTTATTGTTACCAGTCTGTATTCTAAAGCTCATTACTAAACAAACATTTATGTTTCTAAGCATGTTTAATGGACTTTCCCACTTTCTTGCAGGTCCACTAAATTTTGATTATGCCAGTTTCAATGGAAGTTTGCCATCACTTGTATCAAATGAATACTCATGGACAAAGGTACAGTTTAAGTCTCAAGTTGATTTTAATTTTTATGCAGATGTTGAAATCAAACTGCAACTTTCCAAAAAAAAAAAAAAAAAAAAAAACTGCAACTCTCCTTTATCAGTCTTTCACATTCAGCATTGATAATTCTCCAGATTGCCAATATTATATTTTTGGATGCACCAGTAGGCACTGGCTTTTCCTACTCAAAAAGCCAAGAGGGTTACTATACCTCAGACACAGAGTCTGCAAAGGCAATTTATGAGTTTCTCAGGAAGGTGAGGCCCTATATGTATATGCTTATTTCTTTATGCAGCAAACCATGACATGTTAACAGGAAAAAAAATGGAAAAATTTTGCTTGGAATGTGCTGAAAATTCATTGAAAGAACTGAATGAAGATAACCCATTTTAAGTTTAGAACCATATCAAGTTTTGTTCACGCTGCATGTCGTGTTGCAGTGGATTACAGATCATCCCAAATTTAAGAACAATCCACTTTACATATCTGGTGATTCTTATTCGGGCATGATTGTTCCTGCAGTTACTGTAGAAGTAGTACAAGGTAGCTTTCCTCATGAAATGTGATATACAAATTATGTTGCTGTTCTTATGTTTTCATCAGTGATTCAGATATTGGTTTGTTGGTTGTGTTGCAGGGATCAGCGCAAAACATAAGCCGTTCATGAATCTTCAGGTCTACTACTATTTGTAGCTATAGTAAATTTGAGTTATTTTTCATTCATTTGATGCCATTTCCACTAAGTTTATAGTGTATGCTAAGCTATGATGTTACTTAAATTTGAATCAGGGATACATTCTTGGTAATCCCGTAACAGATTTACACAATGATGAGAATTCCAGAGTCGAATTTTACTTCCGGGCAGGACTTATTTCCACAGAACTATATGAGGTAATTTCAGTTCTACAAATATCAAATTAAGCGCGTATCATTCTTTTTTGTTATGTAAATTAACTATGGAAATAGTTGACAGTTGGTTTATGCTTCTCCAGGATGCCAAAGAATACTGCAATGGTGAATATATTGCACCAAATGCTACAAATGCTGAATGTATGGATACTATACAGCGTATAGCAGAGGTAAGGGGAATTGCTACTTTCCACTGTTGAATATCATTTTCCATCAAATATGTTCTTTTTGTGCATTTTTTTTAATGCTTGTGGGTTAAAATTGCAGTGCACTCTAAAAGTATGTGATGCTCAAATACTTGAACCAAAGTGCAGTTTTGCATCTCCAAAACCGAAGGGCTTGAAATGGGGACCAAAATTTTTTGATGACACTCCCATTGAGATTGCTTTATCATCAACTACATTCCCTAAGAATTGGTGCAGGGTAATCTCTCTTCCCCTCTCATTGACATATATATATATGTATATATATAAGAAGTTGGTCCAACTCTATCAGACCTCAATCCCAAGCTGAAAAAAAAAACCAGTAAATTGTGTTACATTTTGCAGAATTCTAACTATGTACCCTCTTACATCTGGGCAAATGATGAAACCGTGCAGAGTGCGCTACATATTCGTAATGTAAGAGATCAATATTTAGCTTCAAATTGTATCTAAATTAGTATCTAGAGTCGTCTGGACTCTGACTAATCATCGCACTGATGTAATATTCAAAGCATTTCCTTTCACTGGAAATCAGGGTACCATAACGAATTGGATGAGGTGCAACAAAACTCTAGCTTATACTTATAACACTTTGAGCACTGTCTTCTATCATAAAGAGCTCATTACAAGTGGCTATCGCGCTCTTGTATACAGGTAACTTGTTTCTTTTTTCTCCATTTATATGATTTAGAACATGAGTACCTGCAGGTCTTCATCTTCTTTGTTTTCTTGCAGTGGTGATCATGACATGCTAATTCCGTACACGGGTACAATATCATGGATTTACACCCTGAATTTAAGCATTGTTGATGAATGGAGACCTTGGTTTGTGGATGGTCAGATATCAGGGTTGGTATCTAAATTGAATGGCTCCTTTGTGCATGCATGCAGTTACAAAATATAAGTAACATCATAATAATATTTTTTTCTCATTGTCTTGTAGATTCACAGTCAAATATGCTCATATTCTTGGAGATGGATTAGTCTTCAATACTGTGAAGGCAAGAGAAATACTTCTGAAAGTTTCAGTTCTTCGCAGGATCAGAATACTTTGTGCCAAAGTTAACTTTGTTGCTTTTGCTTGTTGCAGGGTGCAGGTCACACTGCTCCAGAGTACAAGCCCAAGGAGTGCTTTGCCATGATTGATCGGTGGTTGTCTTATTACCTCATGTGACGAAGATTGAGCTTTATTAATAGAGGTTACCATTAAGCAACCAATTACGTGCAAGATATTAGCAGGATTTCATAACGTATTGATTGTTATGTGTTCACAAAACCAAATTATATGGGCCATTTTTTATAATATAGATTCATACGTTAATGATTGTGGGAGATTGTGAACTTGCAAAAAGATGATCATGTTTTTATGCCATTCTGCACAAAACATAGATGATTTTTCAGGCATGTGTGTGCATGTATACTACTGCCGCTGCAAGAATCACTAGGCAAAATGCAAATCTGACTTAAGAAAAATCATGTATTGAATCAAAGCTTAAACAAGGTTTAAGCGAAGATGACAATGAAACATCACGAAAAGATGTAACAGAGAAGATTAGCCACAAAGCATGGCATAAAGTGTTTGCAAGAATGTGAGAAGCAAAATCATTATTGCACCAATTAAAGAGATGATGGACCAAGGATTGTTGAAATAATCTCGTGTCAGTCTTGCTCGCCATCGAGGCCAACGAGATTGGTAATATGCAAGGATTTCTCGGGTAACATTTTTGTAAGGCGAATGCGTCAAATGAACATCATTGTAAAGTCTGTTGAAGAAAGCAGACACATCCTCTGTGCTCAAATAACACTTAACAATGCCTTTTCGACAGAGATAATCAAGATCCTCACTTGAATTGATGAGAGTATCTAAAAATGCAGCATAAGCTGTGATTCTATCTCGTAGGCTTCTGTCACATTGCTCGTATGCAATAAGGTTTCGCATTAAAGATTCTACATTGTCTAAAATTATTACTGGTGGGATTGTCAATACACCATCTTTAAATGTTATCTTCATTATGTCATTCATTTCTCCAACAGCAAAATCAACTCCTGCTTGCAAAAGCTCAGTCACACAAGGGATTGGTTCAAAACCATTTTCCTTCTTCTCTTCTTCACTCTCTGAAAGCATACTGTTTCGTTGCAGGTCGAGTAAATGCTTGTTCTGGAATCTCAGGTAGTCTTCATTGCCTGTTTTTAACTTCAAACCATCAGCTCCGAAAAAATCCTGAGCAAGCTGAGTAAGGGAGTGCCTTTCGCTATAGTTATCAGTGTTGGTGAGGTTGAACAAGCAATCTAAAACAAACCAAGGAAGCTGATTCTCAAGTAAGAGCAAGTCAGTCACCAAAACCTTTCTCACCCAAGGCATTTTAAACAAAGGGTCATCCATACTTGTCGGCACTATCTGTGCAAACCTGCGAAATAACTCAATAATAAATTAACCATCAATGACCAACATCTCAACAAATTCATCCTGAGTCATTTTCACTTCATCTCCATAGCATTCCAAGCAATGTTTCACATTAGCCGCAATCGATTTGAAGAAACATTTCAGAGTTGTAGCACGAGTTGGGGCTCGAGTAATAAGACAATCTAAGTACCAAAGTTTAAGCCTTTCTGCTAATTGGAACTTGCTTGGATCTCTATGATATGGACCGATTGAAGCAAAGCTTGGTGCGAAAAGTTGCTCATTGTGCTTACGAAGAGTACTCGGAACTCTGAATATGCAGGAGGCACCTGGCATTGGAGAATTTTGGAGCAATCTACTTTGAAGAAAAGATGCTAACTGATCAATCTTAATTTCTGTCTGCTGCTCCTCCATATAAATATATTTTTGAATCTCTCAACTCTGATGATTCTACCTCCTTTCAAAGATGAAACTTTGTATACTGCAACAAATTTCATAGTTTTCATAATCAGATTATGTCAAATCTAATCTGATCTAATTGAATCTAATATCAAGTACACAGTTAAGTATACAATCAGCCTAAGGAAGCTGTTAAACTGAGACTCAACAATGGTTTTAACATCTCTAACTAACACAACATGTTCATATTAGCCATCAGAATAAACAAATTACAGCATGTATAATACCTAAAAGAACAAACACAGAAAAGGTACCTGCAGCTGCAGGTGCTGAGACAAAATTTATAAAATCTTGCCTGGATTATGAGATAACTAATAACAAGATTGACTTTGGACTCCTGCTGGTGCTGGTGCTGTGCTGTGTACATGGTTTGTTCCAAGAACTTTTCCTGATCTCAAGTGCATGGTGATTGGCTCCGAAGAATTCAGAGAAAATGGAACAGCAACTACAAATTGATCTTTTGTGGTGTGGATATTATTTACCATTAGTGTTTACCTAACATATAATTAAAAAAATCAGAAGAATTATTAAAAAAGTAAAAGTAAGATGACCATAAGGAAAAGGTTAACACATTTATTATTTTTTTTGAAACTGGTTAACACATTTATTAAATCAATACAAACAAAACTGAAATTAATAAAAATAACATCCATTAATACAAATAAAAAAATTTAATTCGATATCACACATTCAACAATGAGATGTAATATATATTAATTAAAATAATATTTATTAATATATTTGATATTTTCAATTATTTTAAACAATTATACATATTATGTATTATATTTTTATTGATAAATCTAAAATTATTCATGAGTTTTATATTTGTAGTAGTTTAGGTGTAGTTTTTTTTTTTTTTTTTTTTTTAAAAGGCATTTGTTACTATTGGCTTTTTCATTTTATATTTATTATAAAGCATATGATACCTAACGAATAATTGATGCTACTTGTTCAAAATAAAACAAATAATTAATGGATAACCCAAACGTTGACAATTAACATTTCACATTCACAGGTTGATTTGATCAAAATACCTGTTAAAAATACATTCCTTATTGAAATTTTTTTAATTTATAAATTGTTTGAACAACTTATGATATTGTAATTTTTTTTAGTTATGGTATTTTATATAGTTACTTTATTTTAAAACAAAATAACTTATTTTGTTTGAGAAAATTTATCTAAATTTATGAAAAATGTAAAAATTTTATTTTACTTTTTGTAAAATAATATTATTTTTTGTGAATATAAGAATTAGTATTTCTTTTATTATAACTTGATATATTTTTAGCTTCCAAAAAATTAATATATTTTTTATTAAATTGTTACTTTGTAAAAAATAAACTATTTTTATGGAATTAATTGTTATAATTATTGAATTTTTTTTCTATAAGTATTAGTACTATTTTATCAATTGAATTTTTTTTTACATTGGTATTTTTGTAAAAGAAGAAATCTTAATTTAGAAAATTTATTTTATTTAGAAAAATGTGAAAAAAATTATTATTTTTTGTGAAGTAACATTATATTTCCTAAGTAACACTTCATAGAATTTGGTCGCCGAAAGTCAATCTCCCTCCACATCCCCTAGAGGGGTTGTAATATGATTCTATGGATCCTACAGCCTGTCTAATCCGAGCTACTCATCTCTCTAGCTCATACACTTGTGAGGTATCTGATCCACCAAAGAACATTATAGCAATTGCATCCCATATCTATTGTGCAGTGCAATATTGGATGAAATTGTCAATCAGAGATGAATCCATAGAGTTGATAGCCCATCCCTATGCAAACTCGGTTCTCCACTTGCGAAAGGTTGGATCTATTGGCTGAAGTTGTGAAATATCTCCAATAATATACTCAAGTTTATCCTTACCTGCTATATACATTTCCATCATTTGAGACCATAGTGTATAGTTGGTCCCATCTAATCTTACACCAATCTGAGTGCTAAGATCATCATGGCTTGAGGATGATGATGTCTGAATCAGGTTTTTTGTTAATGCTTGTTGCATTTTTGTCGTAAGGTCATTTAATATGGCAGCAATGAATTTTTATTCAAATGTAACTAGGTCAGTTTATTCTGCCATCATTTACGATCTTTATATCCCTAGGATTACTGCTTTGATGCCATGAAAACAAATTCTTATAAGAGAAGAAGAATTATTTCCTCTTTTTCTTGTATTTCAGTATATTTAACATTCACATGATACAAATTTATATATAATTTACATAGACCGATTTTTGGATACAGGACTAATTTACATATATGATTCAAGGAACTCAAGCCACTAATTATACTTTTGACTTTGCCAATGAGAGAGTAATCAAGTGGTAACTCCTCTCCAAGAGCATTTTGAGGTACACGGTTCGATTACTGCCGTCATCAATTTAAAAGAGGAGGGTTATCCCTTATTGTGCAGTCTATCGATGCTAAGGTCATATGACCTCCCAATTTATAAAAAAAATTATACTTTTGACTTTCCTTTTCCCGAATTACCCTAATTACTCACTTAATAACTTACTCCAACATTCACAAAACCAAATTATATGGGCCAATTTTGATAATATAGATTCATGTGTCATTGATTTTGGAGATTGTGCACTTGCAAAAAAAAAAATGACCATGTTTTCTGTCATTCTGCACAAAACACACATGATTTTTCAGGCATGTGTGTGCATGTATACTTCTTCTGCAAGAATCACTAGGCAAAATGCAAATCTGACTTAAGAAAAATCATGTATTGAATCAAAGTTTAAACAAGGTTTAAGCGAAGATGACAACGAAACATCAAGAAAAGATCTAACAGAGAAGATTAGCCAGGAAGCATGGCATAAAGTGTTTGCAAGAATGTGAGAAGCAAAATCACAATTACACCAATTAAAGAGATGATGGACCAAGGATTGCTAAAGTAATCTCGTGTCAGTCTTGCTCGCCATCGAGGCCAACGAGATTGGTAATATGCAAGGATTTCTCGGGTAACATTTTTGTAAGGCGAATGCTTCAAATCAGCATCATTGTAAAGTCTGTTGAAGAAAGCAGATACATCCTCTGTGCTCAAGTAACACGTAACAATGCTTTTTCGACAGAGATAATCAAGATCCTTACTTGAATTGATGAGAGTATCTAAAAATGCAGCATAAGCTGTGAATCTATCTCGTAGACTTCTGTCACATTGCTCGTATGCAATAAGGTTTCGCATCAAAGATTCTGCATTGTCAAAAATTATTACTGGTGGGATTGTCAATACTCCATCGTTAAATGTTATCTTCATTATGTCATTCATTTCTCCAACTGCAAAATCAACTCCTGCTTGCAAAAGCTCAGTCACACAAGGGATTGATTCAAAACCATCTTCCTTCTTCTCTTCTTCACTCTCTGAAAGCATAATGTTTCTTTGCAGGTCAAGTAAGTGCTTGTTCTGGAATCTCAGGTAGTCTTCATTGCCTGATTTTAACTTCAAACCATCAGCTCCGAAAAAATCCTGAGCAAGCTGAGTAAGGGAGTGCCTTTCGCTATAGTTATCAGTCTTGGTGAGGTTGAATAAGCAATCTAAAACAAACCAAGGAAGCTGATTCTCAAGTAAGAGCAAGTCAATCACCAAAACCTTTCTCATCCAAGGCATTTTAAAGAAAGGGTCATCCATACTTGTCGGCACTATCTTTGCAAACCTGCGAAATAATTCAATAATAAAGCAACCATCAATGACCAACATCTCAACAAATTCATCTTGACTCATTTTCACTTCATCTCCATAGCATTCCAAGCAATGTTTCACATTAGCCGCAATCGATTTGAAGAAACATTTCAGAGTTGTATTACGAGTTGAAGCTCGAGTAATAAGACAATCTAAGTACCAAAGTTTAAGCCTTTCTGCTAATTGGAACTTGCTTGGATCTCTATGATATGGACCGATTGAAGCAAAACTTGGCTCGAAAAGTTGCTCATTGTGCTTACGAAGTGTACTCGGAACTCTGAATATGCAAGAGGCACCTGGCATTGGAGAATTGTGGAGCAATCTACTTTGAAGAGAAGATGCTAACTGATCAATCTTAATATCTGTCTGCTGCTCCTCCATATAAATATATTCTTAAATCTCTCAACTCTTATGATTCTACGTCCTTTCAAAGATGAAACTTTGTATACTGCAACAAAATTTCATAGTTTTCATAATCAGATTATATCAAATCTAATCTAATCTAATTGAATCTAATCTCAAGTACATAGTTAAGTATAAAATCAGCCTAAGGAAGCTGTTAAGCTGAGACCCAACGACGGTTTTAACATCTCTAGCTAACACAACATGTTCATATTAGCCATCAGAATAAACAAATTACAGCATATATAATACCTAAAAGAATAAGCACAGAAAAGGGTAACTGCAGCTGCAGCTGCTGAGACAAAATATAAAATCTTTTCCTGGATTATGAGATAATTAATAACAAGATTGACTTTGGACTGCCGCTGCTGCTGGTGCTGGTGCTGGTGCTGTGTACATGGCTTGTTCCAAAGAACTTTTCCTGATCTCAAGTGTACGGTGATTGGCTCCCAAGAATTCACAGAAAATGGAACGGCAACTACAAATTGGTATTTTTATTGATTAAATCTAAAATTATTCAAATTGAGTTTTATATCAAAATTCTAGTCGTAGTAGTTTAGGTTTAGTTTTTTTTTTTTTTCTTTTTTTCCTTATTGTTTATTATTATTTTTTTTGGACAAAACTGCCCTCTGGTTACATGGGGCCAGTATCATTTGACTGGTTTTCTTGTAAAATCCCCCTCCCCCCAAATTTTTTAAGCGGCCCGCTGCTACAAGAATCTTTTTCCCTGTTGAAAAAAAGGCATTTATTACTATTGGCTTTCATTTTAAGTTCATTATGTAATTGATGCAACTTTTTCAAAATAAAAAGCCTCAGTTGTAAGGCGTCTACCAAAGACGCAACTTTTTCAAAATAAAAAACCTGGGTGGTAAGGCGTCTACCGAAGACGCCTTCGATCCCCACTGGTGCCCCCTCCCCACTCAAAAAAAGAAAAAAAAAAAAAAAACAACGAATAATTAATGGATAGCCCAAAGGTTGACAATTAACATTTCACATTCACAGTTGATTTGATCAAAATACATTCCTTATTTGATAAAAAAAATATATATATATGCATTCCTTATTGAAAGGTTTATTTTAATGTATAAATTTTTTGAACAACTTATGATATTGTAATTTTTAGTTATATATGTGTTTTATTATAATTTTAGTTTTACTTATATAATTTATAATTATTTCTTATATGATTTTAGTTTTACTTATTATTTACTCGCATCTCTGTTTTAAGAAAAAATCCATAACTTGACCCTTCAACTTTCATGATTTATTTTAGAGCAAATTACATTTACCTTCCTGAGGTTTGACCTAATTTATACTTGCCTCTCTCTTGTTTGAAAATCGAACATTTACATCCTTCAGCTTTAATTCCGTCAACATTTACCTCCCTCCGTTAACTTTTCCGTTAGTATCTTAATAAATAAGACATTTTACTCCTTCTATTTTATAAAAACTAAACATTTTACTCCCTATGTTTTATAAAATCTAACACTTTAATCCCTTTTATTTTAATAAAATAAAAAATGGTTGTTCTTTTTTAATTTCTTAATTATTTTAAATTTAAATCACAATTTTTACTAA
>CATIWK010036200.1:0-12719 GCA_949634005.1 Mallotus japonicus | reverse complement strand
TAATTATTTGTATTTATTTTTTATTTAGACTATTTTACTCTTATTAAATATAACTAATAACAAATAACTTCATTTAAATTAAATGTAAGTAATTAATTTTTTATAGTTCTTAATTACATAAATATTATTTTAAATTACAATTAATAATTAAATAATTATAATATTTACACATATAATTATTTTTTAAAAAATAATACAATAATATTTATATTTTAAATTTTATTTTAAAATAATTTCTATTAATTATTTTAATAATATATAAATCAAAGATAATAAATTATTATTTACTACTATATATTATTTTTAAATACTTTAATTATATAACTAAAAAATAATAATAATAATAATATTATTATTATTATTATTATATATGAAATTATGTTTATAAATAAAGTATACCTTAATGAGCATTTGATATACTAATAACAATAACAATTAATAAAAGTTTACTAAATAGTTCATATTTATCAGTTATCAGTTATCTAGTATTTATAACTGTAATTGCTACTATTTACAGCTGTAATTGCTATCCGCCGCTATAAACAGATGATAAATTAATATATAAATTACAGTAATAATTTGAAAAGGAAATGATATGTAACGGTAGGTAAAGTGGTTGCAAAAAGAGTTTCTTGCAAATGTGGTAAGAGTATGCATATATGCTTTTAGCCGGTAGTACTTCACCTACAGTGTATATATATGAACTGTAGTACAGTACAATTGAGGGAGAAACAGAAGAGAAGTGCGAGCAAGAACAACAACAAAACAGAAAACGATTGGTGGTGTGGGTGTGGTGGGATCAAAAGTGCGCACTAAAATGAAAGCGCATTAAAATCAACATAATATATACATATATTCTGTTTGTGAAATCTTAAATCTAAGAAAACAAAATACAACAAAACAAGAAACCATATGATCATATACATATATGCTTTCGTGGGTCCATTTCCTCCATAGCCAAGAACTATCCCACACCTCAACAGTCTCCTCATCATTTTCATCAAGAACTCTCTTTCACACACACTCTCTCTCTAATGTCATCAACATTTGCACCCATAAATAAACCACCTTCTCATTTCTTTTCACTCGACATAAAACCAAAAAAAAAGTGTTTCTTTTCTTCTTTCTAAGTGTTTTCTTTGTTTTCTTTTTCATTTACTAATTTAGATTTGGTCTTCTACCTTTCCTTAAAGAGTCATATGATTCTAAATATACAAAAACAGAAAGGTCTAGTCTTTGGTTGATGGGTTCTTGTTGCTGGTGAAGAAACTTTTTTTTTTTTTTTCTGTTTCTTTTTGCTATATAAATATATATTTGTGATGGGAAATTGCTGGTGTAGATGGGAACCTTCGGTGTATAGAGTTTCATCAAATGCAAAATCAGGTTGGTTATATTCTTCCCTTATTTTTTTTTTACTCACGTAATCCAATATATGCATCTGGGTTTTGTTTCTTGATTCTTCTCAAGAAATGGGTACGTCTTGTTGTGGTTCTATCTGTAAAAACAATTTGCTGAAAGCAAGACTATAGCTTGGTTTACATGATCATGCTCTGTTCATCTGTCTGTTTCTTAGTTCCCTGTCTGATTTATATTTTTTTTATTCTTGTCCTTTTTCCTTTGGCTGCTCAGATTTTTTCTTTTTTCTTTTTTTTTTTTTGTTCAGAAACTATGAGATTTGGATATTCATATTCCCTTTTTTTGTTTTTTGAAAACGGATATTCATATTCCTTTAACTTTCTGTTTTTGTTGAGTTTGCTATGTTTATGGTTTGATTTTTGTAAGAATATTTTCTATGATTCTGTTGACATAGTTGAATTTGGCATCTTGAATTATGATTCATTAGGATGCTATACGCTACAAATTCCTTAATCTGCAGAAAAGAAATGAAAGAAAATGTATTAACTATTTACCCTTTTCTTTTGTTTGACTTTTAATTTATTCCCACTTAGTATAAAAGGTGATATACTTCTATTTTCTTCCTATTGTGCAAAGTGGAACCTTCTCAAAGGTGGTGGTGGTGGTGGGTTGATACTTATCTTCACTGTTCACGCAACTTTTACGCTTCCTTATTTATTATTATTTTTTATTTAAAAAAAAAAAGAAGAAGTTCTATCCATATTCCATAGCTTCAAAAATCATGTTTCTTTTTTAAACCATCCATTATCTGTTGCTTTTTGCCCTTTTCTTATCTTGCTTTGAACATTTGTAATCAGATTTCTTATTCAGGATCATTTCTGTTTTATTTTTAATCCATGAATTTTTGTAAAGCTCAAAATACTATTCAGTATCATGTTAATATCTCTGAAAGATCATTTCTGTTTTATTTTTAATTCTTTTTTTTTTTTATCCATGAATCTTTATAAAGCTCAAAATATGGTTTTGCTTTTTTTTTTTTTTTCCCATGTGTGCAGTCTGAAAATAAAAGTAATAAGTTAAATCATATCAATTTTTTTCCTTAGATACATCTGAAAATAAAAGCAATAAGTTAAAGGATAAAACCATTATTTAGCCCCTGAACTTTGACACTTTATTTTATTGAACCCCTCAATTTTTATTGTGTTTTATTAAACCTTCAATCTTTTACTTTTGTATAGATTAAGGACAAATTAGACTGAAGTAATGAAATTGTGAAATAAATTTTGTTTACTCAACCACAATTGTGATGTTAGTGGTAAGTTTTAACAGTGTATGTGTCCTTAGAATTATCAATTGAAGCAAATAACCTCAATGGACATTTTTCTTACACCTTACGCTCATCTTTTTTCTTTCATTCTTTATAAATCGTATCTCTAAACCTTTCATAATAGCATATTTGGCAACAATGAACCTGAATTATTGCACAATTTCGTTATTTCAATCTAATTTGTCCTTAATCTATACGAAAATAAAAGATTGAGGGCTTAATAAAATACAATAAAAATTGAGGAACTCAATAAAATAAAATGTCAAAGTTTAGGGGCTTAATAATGGATTTATCCTAAGTTAAATTAAATCAATTGTTTTACTGCCTTAACTCTTTTGAACATTTTTGTCTTGCCATTTTAGAGTCAATTTTCAATTTAGAATGCTGATTATGATGATTTCAGAATAGATAATTTTCTTTTGAGTGAATTATTTTAATCATGAACGTGGACTGTGCCGGCTAGTGTTTTTATAAGAAATCTTTAGCCAACCTTCCTGCAAAAGATCTTTTCTAAACATCAAGCATGTTAATACTAGATAAAAAATATCAAGTTAATTTCAACAATTTTTTTTCTCAGTCTTTCTTAATTTCTATAAAGTAGTTGCTTCAACAGTCGATGGTTATATGGGTATGAATGAGATGGATGTTTGTTGTCCCAACCATTATTTTTGTCCCAATTGCAATTAAAAAACAAAAAGATAATTCTAATAAAGTTTTCGTGTTGTTGATTCTTGGCTGCAGTGTTTCTTCCTATATGCTACCTATTGGTACTAGTGGGGTAGGATTGGCTTGGATTGCAATACATAGCCCATAACCATAGGTCTAACCTTACAATCAATGCTAGAATTGACAATTGAAACATTTAAGACTGCATTAATGGAGGATACCTGACAGAAGGAATTTAATCTAAAAACTGGTGTTCAAACTCTACTACTATAGACAACTCAAACTTTATGTTTCATACTGTTCTTTTGTGTTTCAATTTTTTTTTTTTTTTAAATTGATTTTATAGAAGCATAGAATGAAGTCTGATTCTTGTGATGTTTATGACTATATCCTTCATTTTGAATTCACTCCTCTTATTTCACTTTAATGTCTCAGAATCTACAAAAGACGGAAGTCCATCAGAGAAACCAAGAAATGATGATAGAAGGCTACCATCAAATCCTGAGGAAGTAGAAGACCTGCGTCGTGATTCAGCAGCAAATCCATTGATTGCATTTACCTATGATGAGTTAAAGCTGATTACTGGAAACTTTAGGCAAGATCGCGTGTTGGGTGGAGGAGGATTTGGAAGTGTTTACAAGGGATTTATTACTGAGGATCTCAGGGAGGGACTTGAGCCCCTTCCTGTTGCTGTGAAGGTTCATGATGGTGATAATAGTTACCAAGGCCACAGAGAATGGCTGGTAATCTACATGTTCTTTTTCTTCTTTTCTACTGAAATATAATTAAAATATAATGTTATCCATATCGAGACACATTGCTATGCATTATTTTTCTTTTTTGTCATTTATATTCTTGATAAGATTGATTAAAGTTTTGAAGAATTTGTAGGCAGAAGTCATATTTCTGGGGCAGCTTTCTCATCCAAATTTGGTGAAACTGATTGGATATTGCTGTGAGGATGACCATCGGGTACTAATATATGAATACATGGCTCGGGGTAGTGTTGAAAACAATCTATTTTCAAGTAAGCATTTCGTAGCTTGGCTTTAACGTATTGAAATCCTGGAAAACTTTTTCTTCCTATTGATGATTTCCCTCGTGCAAGATCAATTTCTATAAACCAAGCTCTAGTATAATTATTGGTGTTGGTGCAATGACCTTGTATAGGAGCTAGGTCTTTAATTTTAAGTTTGAAAGCAGTTAAAACAAGCGGCAACAAAAGCAGCTATAATGATTTAGATAGCAACCTACAGCTGATGTTACTTCGATGGGAGGTGAAGGTGAAAAGCAGAGTGGATATGCAGTCTGAGCGATCACCACAAAAGTCAATTAAAAATGATTATAAATGTCGTAGGAGGTGATATTCATGCAACAATATTGAGGATATATATAGACAACAAGTAACTTTTTCTTTTTATCAAAATACAGCGGGGAGGGGAAGGGGAAGGGGAAGGGGAAGGGGGAGTGGGAAGGGTGGATGCCTCAAGAAGCTTGGCCACTAGGACAAGTCCTCACGGGCCAACAAGCAACCTTTTTTTCATCACTTAATGATACCAAAGTTGTCTTTTTGTTACTCTTTTGAGAAGCTATCTAATGTCATTATATGGCACCAAGTCCTTTGCTTTTAGTTCTCTATTGCTTGATATACATATAATTATGTATTCCTTGTTGCAGGAGTATTGCTTCCTCTTCCATGGCGAATTAGAATGAAAATTGCATTTGGTGCAGCAAAGGGACTTGCATTTCTCCATGAAGCCGAAAAACCTGTCATTTATCGTGATTTTAAGACATCTAACATTCTACTTGATGTGGTTAGTTTATTGAAATGGCATCAATAGTGTCACATAAAGATGATAAAATTTTTTTTTTTTTGTCATCCTGCTTAAATGGAATGCTCACATTTGTTGTTTGATGCAACAAACAGGAGTATAATGCGAAGCTCTCTGACTTTGGTCTCGCAAAAGATGGCCCTATGGGGGATAAAACCCATGTTTCCACTCGTATAATGGGGACTTATGGCTATGCAGCACCTGAATATATAATGACAGGTAACTATCCCTGATCAAGTTCTCCGCATGTCTGTGATAAGAAGGAACCTCCCTTAGGAATCATCCTTGATGTCATCCAGAATGAAGTAGAGTGCTTTCGTGGTGGATGTTGCAGGAATCATTTTTTGATGAACTAATGTAAAAAAGAAAACTGATATGCCTTCAACTTTGTTATATACAGGCCATCTGACTCCTAGGAGTGATGTATACAGCTTTGGTGTGGTTCTTCTGGAACTTCTGACAGGCAGGAAATCCTTGGACAAATCGCTGCCAACTCGAGAGCAGAACCTTACAGATTGGGCTCTGCCATTGCTAAAAGAGAAAAAGAAAGTGCTCAACATTGTAGACCCAAGATTAGAGGGAGATTATCCAATTAAAGGATTCCACAAGGCAGCAATGCTAGCTTATCATTGCTTGAACAGAAATCCAAAAGCAAGACCTCTAATGAGAGATATAGTTGATTCCTTGGAGCCTCTGCAGGTTCCTGAAGAATCTTCAAACGGGAAGTCTGTGTTTACTATAATTAGTGTAGCAGATGGTGAGTTAAAAAGAAAAGAAGATTCACTGTAGATGACATGTTTCTGATTTTGTTTTGTTGAGCTTCTTTTTTCAGTGGCAGAGAAGAAAAGTTTTTCTTTTTCTTTTTCTTTTTCGCATCACATATATAGCTTTGTCTATGCTGTGTGTATCTAAATCTAATGCCTTCACTTCACCCTCCCTATTCAAAGCTAAAACATGATTATATAGTCCTATTCCTAGCAGCTCAATTATTATTTATTGTAAAAGTGAATTTCATTTTACTGCTACCAATACATTTTTCCCCCTTTTTTTTTGGAAATAAAAGGACTTCATTAACTTAAATCAACTGCCAAAGCATCAACAATAATTTGAGGAGGTGTTCGCTGAACGCTTGACAAAAGCAAAACTACAATTACTTATTCCCTTGGCAAGGAATTTACAATCATCTAGAATCATGCCTACATAGGAAGAATCAGATAAGGAGCTATTTAAGGCATTAATCAGCAACTGAGAGTCCGACTCAACAATTACATTTTTTTTCCCTTTGTATTGAAGATTTAATTGCATTTTTGTAATACAAATTCTTAGAAGGTAAATATTTTTCAACAACTTTTAACATTAAATAAAATTAAATTGTACTCCTTGTATACAATTTCTAAAGTTTTATCTTTGTTTATAGGTAATGACATTCAGATGTTAGCCTAAAGTAAAAGAATGATTATTCCTTATTAAGGTAATCATATTATCAAATATAACATCAAAATGGATATTACAGTTGATGTACTTCATAACAAGTGGAAAAGAAACGATAAATGCATAAACGAGAGGAAACTGAATATTCAACTTTCACCTTGAAATTTACATATCATATGATGCATTAAGGTGCTTCCACAGGATATCTATGGGCCTAGTTGGGTCTTCATGCAGTCTGATGCAAACATCAAAATTTACATAGGGAACTCTTGCAAGCATCGCCTGAAGAAAGGCATGCATTTAATAAATCAATCAATGTGCAAAAATCAAGCAATGAAGGATAACAGAAAATAACTAGAAACTAGCTTTGCCAATGTCAGGACAAATAATCTATCTCATCAACGTGTTCTAACAATATATACTTCCTAGTTCATGCTGTACCTTTTCAAGTGCTCTCTCCTCTCTTCTCTCTTGAATCTCTTCCTGAATAGAAAAAAGAAGTAGAAGAGAATTGTAAAGGCAATTCCTAGCCGGAAGCATATACAAAATCTGAAATCACAACTTCACAAGCATCCAGGCAGTGGGAATCCAAGAGAAGAAAAAAAAAATCTATGCATTATTTGTTTGCATGTATCGACTATTAACCTTCACATGAACTGCCACATTTTATGATATTCCTGTCAAGATATATGCATGATCCCTCATTTCAAGGTCTGAACACAAATCCATACTCATAAATAACATTCAAAGTATATAAACATAAATGCAGACACGTTAAATAAGGATCACAAAACATGACAAGTTAAATAGTGGCAGCAAGAAAACATCAACTTGTCTATTAAACGGTAGAAGAAGTTTGTTAGGCAAGCAAACTGTTTTTTCTTTCTGCCTTCGTTTGATATACTAAATATGTGACAAGTTTATATATTATTTTGGATATCTTCTACAAAATGGTGCTGTTGTTTCTGCTGCCTGTAAAGTCTGAACAGCAATGGTGAAAAGAAAAAAAGAAAGAAACACCATTTGTGCAATTTTTCTTACAAGAAGAAACAAAAGAGTAGACTAAGAGTTCCAAAAGAATCATACTCAGCATATTCCCAGGACGAACAAGCACTTCAGAGATTTCATGAGCTTGAAAGGAAAGACAGTCATATCATCATCCCGTCCATCCTGCAATCATTGGGCCATTTCAGTGAAACTGTTCCAAATTCCAACTCAACCATATTGATCCAGTTTCGGTTCAAAACACTATAAGGAGGACTCAGTGAATATAATTCGGTATGGAAACAAATTACCAAACTGAAATAGAGAGTCCATAGAACAGTGAGAACTCATCGGAAGGAAAATCATAGAGTACTGATCCTCACTCCAATACTAAAACACATGAACAATGGTATCAAACCAAAAGCGCCAGTGGGGTCAAACAAAAACCAAAACATAATAATATCACTGCAATTCACCTGGGGTTTTCCAGTGCTTCTCTTCTCACAATTGACATACAGCATTGAAAGTCAGACTTGGAGCTATATAATCCAAGTAGCCTTAGAAGCTATGCAAAATATTTGACTCGGAATCCAATCAGCCTACCAAGAATGCACAAGGAATTAGTGAAAATTATTACTCTGAAGAAGTCCATAGGTTCAAAAAACTAAGGAAAAGAACTTTTGATGTGTAATACCTTAGCATATAGGATGAATTGGGAAAAAAATATATTGTTTAATATTTTTTGTCTCATTTGATTTTATGACAATTTATCTCTATGTGGCGAATGTGAGAAATCTTGGGCCAATCTTCACCTCTCTCCTGTTGACACCTCCTTTCTAGCAAAGGACATTCCCAGATAGAAAGAAAAGAAATCGAGGAGGGCAATCCCTCTTCTGGAATGGATTGGAGGATGGGGCAATATTCAATCTCCATTTTTTTAAGAGATGTAAGCTGTTGAAGCCCCTTGTTGTTCAGAAATACCATATTCTTCATATCTCTGATTTTAAGATAAGTAATGTTGGATGGAAGTTGCTCTTGCGGCACAGAATGAAGCTGAGGGCAGTGGTTGATCTCCAGTTCACTTAGAGAGGTGAGGTATTGAAGCCCCTCACAGTCCAGAAACTTAAGATTTTCAAGGGAATGAATGTTAAGTGAGGTAAGAGAGGAGGGCAGCTTCATCTTCCCAGGGAACAAGTCTATATCCTCTTCCCTGTACCCACCAATACTCAAGTGCAAAAGCGAGGGAAGGATATGCAAATCCCATCTCATGCGGGCATAGATCAGCTTGTTGCAATTCTCAATATGAAGTAATTTTAAGTTGGAAGGTAAACCCCCTTCTGGAAATGACTCAAGCTTTGCACAATTGTTGATACAGAGAGAACAAAGTGAGGATGGGAGCCCCTTTTCTGAAAACGACTCAAGCTCTGGACAATAAGCTATATGCGGCTCCATAAGGGAAGGAAAAAGGAGGCGCATATGTTTAGGCAGCGACTTCAAACCTGAGCAATGCCATAATGACAAATATGTCAAACTGGAGGCAAGCAATCCTCCTTTAGGAAAAGATACTAAGCTCGGGCAATTTGAAATTTCCAATGAAGTAAGAGATGTGAAATCTCCATCTCCATGACTTGCTACAGCTGGACAAATGGATTCCAGATTTCGACAATTAACCATGCGGAGTTTCTGTAATCTTAGGAACAAGCCTAATGAGAAGCACCTAAGTGAATCACAGTTGGCGATATCAATGCTTCCAACTGTGGTACAAAGAACACCCATTAGTGTCTTTCTTTCTTGTAGAGAATCTAGGGAGATGAACTCGGAGTGGTATCTACTAATTACAAAACTGTGCAGCCCAGAAGACAATCTCCTAACCAGCACATCATGAAAACAATCCTTAAACATGATGGTATGAACTGATGGAGCCCTTGGAAATAAATGCAGGCCTTCTATAAGTCTGGGGAATTCTCTTATGCAAAGCTTTTGCAGTCGAGGGAACCTTGAATATGAAGTAGATATTCCTTCTTTCAAGAAAGATACTAAATTAGGACAATTGCAGATTTCTAACTCATTGAGAGATGTGAATATCAGAGGAGTCGCTTCAGACATGGAAAGGGATTCAATAATTTGACATCTCTCAATGCATAGTCTCCTTAACTTAGGAAATAATTCCAACGGGAAGTGCTTGAGTGAATTGTATTCTCTGATTTCAACATCTTGTAAAGACATGGCAAGAGCATCTGTTTTCTTTGCTCCTTTAAATAAGGAATCCATTGAGTTGAATTTGGAAACTTCGAGTTGGTGTAGCCCAGTAGACAATCTCTTCAACCACACATCACGATTACAATCCACTAACCGCATGGTGTTCATCACTGGTGCCCCTGGAAGTGAAGCCACAAGTTGCTCACAACCCCGAATATTGAGTGTTGATAAAGAAGGAAGGTGACCTGGTACAGCCTCTGCTAGATTCGGGCATCCTATTATGTAAAGCTCCTGGAGGAGATGGAACGCCTCATTTTCATCTTTCCACTCTCGCCATTGTCGCATACCCTCAAACTTCAAAGTTTTCAGGGATCTAAATGGCTTCTCCATGGACCCAGACTTGCCATAGAACTCAGGACCTACAATCACAATTTCTTCAAAATCTATAATATAAAGATATTCTAGAGATGGTAACTGCCCAAGTGACGGTAAGGACGAGCAGTATTTGCTTCCACGAAGCTCCAAGTACACTAATTTTGAGAAAAAAGAATCTCCTACCCAGTCTGGAAATCTTGTACCACCATAGCCAGAAATTATCATGCGTTCCAAGTTAGTATGAGGCTGTAACTGCTGAAGAACATCTCTTTGTTGTTGTGAATCATCGGTGTCACCATCCCATAGTAGCTTCAACTCCTTAAGGTGCTTCTTACCCCTCAAGTTAGCATTCATAGTATCCTGAGCATCTACAACATTCTGAAGCTTCGAAATAAAAAGTTTTTCCCCAAGATTTTGAAGGGCTCTCAACACTCCAATTGTCGATCCACTACATTTTCCCACAACGAAATCAGTCAAAGTTTGCAACTTTGTTCGTTTTCCCATCTGCGGTGGCATCTCTTGCAAGCATGTTTCTCTGATGTCAAGATAATGCAAGTTAACTAACCTCATCATAGATTGGGGCAACTTTCTCATTGATGTTTTCGAGAGATCCATGTATCGCAGATACTTCAAGTTTCCAATTGAATCAGGCAATGCAGCAAGAAGAGCACATGAATGCAAATCTAATGTTTGCAAATGGTACAAACAGCAAATAGATTCAGGTAACCTTTTAATTGATGTTTCAGAAAGATTTAGATATCGTAAATGTATCTGAATGCCTAATGAATCAAGCAGCTTGAGGATAGCGGCATTCCCAGATAAAGATAGCACTCTTAGATGCTTTAACCTTAAGGCCATATCATGCACTGCCTGATCACCACTGTCCTCCAGCAACATAGACCAATTTGACGGTAGCAAACTGCGTGAACACTTGGCTCTATACAAATGATGACTATTGCATGGAGCAATATCACCCTTCAATCTGAAGCAAAAGTTTGAGGACACTAACACAGCCAAATCATTCAGGAGATCATGCATGATGAAGCAAGACTCATCGCCGCCCACTGGTTTAAAAAAGGACCTTGATAAGAGATCATGAAAGTATTCAGCCCCTAATGTTTCCATCTCCTTATTTCCTGTGAATTGTACTAGAAAGCCTTCTGCCATCCATAAAAGAATTAATTCCTCTTTCTTAAATTTATAACCCTTAGAAAATACTGCACAGTAGGCAAAGCATCGCTTTAGATGTGCGGGGAGATGTAAATAGCTCAATTGTAGAGCAGGAAGAGTGTGGTCATTTGGCAAATCCCACATATTGCTTTCCAATATATCCTCCCATTCTTGGGTGCTCTTTTTGTAGCGTAGGATGCTTGCAAGTGTTTTCGCAGCTAAAGGCAGACCTTTGCATTTTCTCACTATCCTCATACTAATCCCTTCCAAATCTGGATATGCACTTGAGTTTCCACCCTCAAATGCATGCTTTTCGAACAACAGCCAGCACTCATCACTGCTTAACTCCTTGAGATGATAAGTGAAAACAGAACTAAAAACAGAGGCAACCTTTTCGCTGCGTGTTGTGACAATTATTTTACTTCCCTGTGCTCCAGATTTCAAAGGTTTCTTTACAACATCCCAAATTGACGCTCATCGCTCCAAACATCATCTAAAACCAGCAGAAACCTCTTCCCTTCCACCTCCGAGTGCAGCGATCGCTGAAGCCGATTTAGAGTCGTAGAATCAGGAGTCCTCTGAGTGAACTCCTCAAGCATATCTTTTGTGACATTATAGACATCAAATTGCTGTGAAGCATAGACCCATGCTCTGAGTTCAAAGTGCTCTTCCACTTGACTATCATTGAACACAAGCTGAGTACGCGTGGTCTTCCCAATCCCACCCATACCTACAATGGAAATCACATCCAGGCCTTAGAGGGAATCAGATAGCAGACATTTAATGATGGCTTCCTTGTCATCGTTCCTACCAAAGACACAAGATTCATCATCCTCCCCCAGTAAAGAAGTGGTTGGTGTTTGCTGTGCCAATGGTTTCTTGGCAACAATTGTAGTACTATTATTGTTATGATTATGACTAATCTGTGTAAGACCAAGGGCATCCTTCTGTTTAATCAAGTATTCGAGTTGCTCAAGGTTCTTCTCTAACCTTGTTTCGATCTCTTTCACAAAGTTTGAGGTTAAGGAATCATGAGAAGAAGAAAAGGACAGCATAAGGTTCTGCACCTGATCCCTGATAGTTTGGGATGAGTGATAATGAGCTTCCATCTCCAAACGCAAGCTTCATAAGCAATCTCATCCAACAAGTCATCAGCTTCAAAGATAGCATCTTGGAGCTCATGGATCCAATTTTTAACGTTTTGGCTTAACATAGATCTGCTCCTCTGCATCATCCAGCACTCCATCAACAGAATTCATAGTTATTTTCAGTTTCTTCAGCATTCCGTCACTGAGATTCCGTCTCCTGAAGAAGCTAACAAACTCGTGAGAAGCCATCCGATCGAATAAAACTTGAAGGAAAGCAGAGAGAAATGCTCC
>CATIWK010036171.1:0-16384 GCA_949634005.1 Mallotus japonicus | reverse complement strand
CCCCCTTTTGCTCAGGAGTTAAGCTGAGTTTATATAGAAAACTCAGCTGAAAGTCACGTAACCTACCGTGACTTCAGGTGATCCAATTCAACTCTAAATAGGACTCTAAACACAGAGATAAGTCCTTCAACAGGCCTTAATATCGTCATCTGACCAATCAAAACACTAGAAAAACTGATTTAATTGACTGAAAAATAAAAAAATAGAGTTAAAACGTAATTAGGACTGCATAATCCCGATCGGAATAATGTATTTCCGATTGGAAATACATAATTCCGATCGGAATTATGCATTTCCGACCGGAAATGTGTAATTCCGGTCGGAATTACATATTTCCGATCGGAAATATGTAATTCCGATCGGAATTACATAATTCCGATCGGTTTTAATTTTTTTTTTTTTTTTTTTTTTTTTTTTAACTTTTAATTACTAAAAGACCCCTGAAGAAAGGAAGCTTTTACTAAAAGACCCCTGAAAAGAAAACTTTCAATTTAGTCCATAAAAAATTAGAGCATTTTAGCCTTTGAGATCCAAAAATCAAATTCTGAGGATCTATTTATAATGAATTCTCATCATCGGAGTCCTCTGTCGCATCCACACTCCCTTATCCCAGAATTGGATGTCTATAGCGTGCCAAAAGGTTGTTGGATGCTTTTTGATTTTAGAGAATTTGTGAGCGTGCCAGAGGAGCGAGTCCTAAAAAATGAACTGACTTTTTTCAGATGATTCGTGGATTCCCAAGCTCCTTTACCACAATTTGCTTGGATTTCAGAGATGGAAATTAATTTGAGAATAAAGAGACTATTTGAGCAAACAAAGAGAAAGCTTAGAACAAAAACTAAAGTAGATAGTGCTGGTAAGCTAAAGATAATGATTGGTTAATAATTCTAAATTTTTAGATATAGTAGATGTAAATATTGTAGATATTCTGTCTGTATTCTTCTCCTTACTTTAATAGATGATCTTGCTTGCAGGCTACTTCTCCAATTAATTCTCCAGCAGTTCAAGAGTCTTCCATTCTTTGGCAATAAATTCACGTAACTCTCAGAGCCTTCATATCCAAGCTGATCTTTTTCCCCAAGGCATTCTCATCTAGAATCTCCTTGAATCTTCTTCTACCTAAATCTTTAAGCTGTAGGTCGGACTTTCTCACTTGTTTTGGGCTTCAAAAAATTAATTAAATCAAATGGGCATGGCCTTAATATATTTTAGCCAAAAAATTCAATTATGACACAAACACCTAGAAATCCATGTCGCTTACCAATATGAAGTAGTCTATCAACATCATTAGCGGTAGGTGCTCTGAGACATCATTCAGAAAAATTTTCTACCATAGCATGATAAAATCTCTTCATACTTCTTTTTATTATATAAATCCGACTCATCCTTCTTTATATGTACTAACTTATTCTACATTTCTATCTACACCTCTTATATTTAATCACTTGTAAAATCCTCTCAACACCATCTTCAGAAAACAAAAAATGGCTTTTAGAGCTTCTGGATATAGTCTTGAAGAAGACATTCTCTTATGTCTAGTGTACATGAAAATTTCCCAAGATCCAATTACGAGTGTACATCAGTCTTCTTATCATTTTTGGTCTTGAGTTGAAGAATAATATAACAGTGCAAAGGATAGAGCTAGGATAATTGTAATAAAATATCTGTCCAATGTTGAATTCAAATAATAGAGAAAGTACTAAGAAAATTAAATGCATGTATAAGGCAAGTTGAAAATTTAAATCCTAGTGGTGCCTCTGAAATAGATATTGTGAGTATTTATTTATTTATTTATTTATTCTTATTATTGTTATTGTTGTTGTTGTTGTTGTTGTTAATGTTTTCTATGTTATTTTGCAGTTAAATTGTGCAAGAATATTAATTATGCAAGATGTTAATTATAAAAGAGGTTTTAAATTTGATCATGTATGGAATATTATGAAGGATATCGAGAAGTTCAAAGATCATGTTAGCAATGCAAGAGAAAAATATCACATGAAAAATTTGAATTACATTTCATCAGAATTAGATAAGCCTACTCTTGATTCTCCTATACCTAAATCTCCTAATTTGTCATCATTTTCTCTTAATTTAAATGATACCAATGTTGGTGGTTCATCATGCGACCGCCCTATTGGTATTAAAAAGCAAAGTTAAAGAGAAAAACTGATGATCAGACTTCAATTGTCATCAACACTCTGAAAGAAGAAAATGATAAGCTTAGGAAAATTTTGCAGAAGAGCAGTTCAGATAGATTAGAAGCATATAAGGAGCATACATCAGTGCAGAAGTTTAAAGAAGAAAATAAAATTTTGATGTGGACTGAATACTATCAAGAATCTAAATATGCGTGCATTTGTTGAAGCTGAACAAGTATGCATTATGCAAAAGAGATCTATACAACATTAACCACCCACCTTCTGCCTCTAATGAATTTAATAATTATTTTGATAATATTGGTGGTTCTAGAATTGGACTTTCAGATTATTAAAATATTTGATATTTATGTAATATTTTTAATATTTATGTATTTTTTTTTAGTAATTATGTGATTTTTTAATATTTATGTTATGTTTTTAATATTTATGTATTGTTTGCTAATGTTTATAATATTTAATCAATGCTATTATATATTTATGTGAATATAATTAATAATATATGTAATGAATATAAATAATTATGTAAATTTTGAAAAATATAAATAATAATACATTCAACTAATTTTATATTTTGTTAATTAAAAGTAAACAAAATAAATATAATGATAAGGGAAAAAAATAATGTTAGATGAAATTGGTCTAAAATATTAGAAATGTAAAAGTATATGACTATTATTTAATTGTAAAAAAAGGAATAGTGTTTGGTGTGGTGAACAGTGCCCAGCAAATTTGGCTTGGCACTATTCACCAAAGTAAATTTGTTGTCCCATCTAGTGTCCGGTTGGAGTGGATTCACGCCAAATTCAGCACAAAGCAACAAATTTGTTGTGTGGTTGGAGATGGCCTTAGGAATATTTGATATCCCAATTTATTATTTAAAATTAATATTTTTACTTTTTATTATTTTAACATAATTTGGTAATTTAATATGATTTTTGTTCTAAAATTACAAATTTTTATTTTAATTCTCGTATAAATTAAAACATAAAAATATAATTGACATTAATTAGTTAAAATATAGTCTTTTTTTAATAAGTGCTTCTATTAAAAATAGACAATTTATTATATTTTATTAAAAGTAATTGAGTGTGATAAAAATAAATGTTAGATAAAAAATTTATCAATAAAGCTGTAAGACAATTATATATATTTAAAAAAAAGTGGTCTAAAATTTGAAATAAACAAAAATACCAGCTTATAGTTTTAGAATAGAGTGGTTATCAATTTAATTTAAAATTTTCAATTAAATAAAAAATAATTAAAATATAATATAAATTTTTATTTAATATGTTTAAATATTAAATTTTAACTATGTAAATTTATAGGTTTAATTTTAATTTTATTAAAATGATAAATTAATATGTATAATAGTTTATTAATTTTCAATAATATTGTTCTTATATTTAAAATTTTTACATTTATTATATTATATACTGAAACTTCATAATTTAAGTTTTATTGTTTTGAATTTCAGTGTTATTAGGCTTCGTCACAGGCTAGTTCAGGCCCGAAATTGAACCGGAACTAGTTCGATTAAAATTGGGACCTGAACTCAAATCGGTCCAAAATTAGGAGGACTGATTTAGAGTCGGTTTTCCTCTCATGGAACTGGAATCGTTGATCTTGGTTCCAAACCAGTCAACTGAAAAGAAAATAAAAAAATAAATGGATCATATGTCCATTGCATGGATCATACGTAGGCAATTTAATTTTTGGTATAAACAAACCTTTTAATTTTTAATTTTTCATTTTCTAATTTAATTTATTAATTGAAACACATTAATTTTTTTTATTTTCAAGCCAACATATATGTAAATAGTAAACTAATTTAATATATTTTATTTTATTTTATTTTCAATTTAAACTCTTTGATTTTTTTTATTTCAAGTGAACTACAATTTTTTATTTTTTAGATTTAATTTTTAACTCAAACCTTATTAAAATTAAATTAATTTAATTTTTAATTTTTATTTCAACTTCAAAGTAATTTAATTACCCTTTAAAGTAATTTAGTTTAATTTTACAATATGAATATTATTATTTTTAATTTAAAGTGAATTATTTAATTTTATAAAAATATTATTTATAAAACTAAACCAGTAGAACTGGGAATCGAAATCGGAACTGACTGGTCCGAAACCGAAAGTTAGATCGATTCCAATTTTATTCTATTGTGAACCACTGATTTTGAACTGAAACTTTTCTAAATTGTGACCGAGCATAATTGTTATAAAATGTTACCTTATGTCATTTATTTGTTGATAATTGATAAATCATTCAATTTTAGTTGATTCATTTATTTTTTAAAATATTTATTTTATTTTAAAATTTCTAGCAAAGTTTGTACTTTGTTAAAATTCCTTCCGCTTTAACCAACATACCTTGCCTGATTCTATATCTGTGAGGATGCGCCAATTTTTTGTTCCTTTTTGGCAGATTACTTTTTACTGAGTTAACGATGTTCCATCCAAGTTAAGAACTTCATTAACGAAGGAACACTTGTCATTCTAGATCATTTCATTCCTATACTTCCAAATACTCCAACATATACCATTACTATCAAGTCAAAGTCTTCCTTGCTTTGTTTGCTAAATACCTCATCCAATTAGGAGTGAGCAAAATCTGTCCATCCCAAAAACTCGATTTCAAATCGAATCGATCCGAGTCGATTTGATTTTCATTTTTGTGAATTTATAAATTTTTAGTCGAACCGACTAGACTAAAAAACTCAACTTTATTTATATGCAACTTTTTTTATATTTGGAAAAAAAAACTAGTTAAAATACTAAGAAATGTCATTCTTTAGACTCGAACTCAGGCTCCTAACTGGAGAGAGATGCGATAATTTTGTTAGACTACTAGGGAACTCTTTATTTTTTTTGTTTCTTTTATTTTTTGTTATGTATTTGGATACCCAAAAACCGACTGCCACCTGCCATAAAAATTTTGGTTCGGTTCGGTTTTGATGTGATCCAAGGAAGATTTCAAGATTAGTTCATGATAATAAGTCAACTTTCATTCAAGACAAGTTTAGTTCGCATGAATCCATATCTTATGTAGCATGCTTTAGTATTTTGACCAAAACACACACTAAAAAACTCAGATTCAGTCAATTCAAAAGGATATAGAAAGCTAAGGCAGAGAGCTACAACATTGATAAGGAAGTAAGGGTAATTGGATCGTCCTTATGGGCTAAATTTGTGAACAATTATTAGGTTGTGTACAAAATTGGGTAGACAAAACATACATCTATAAATGGGTCGTACCTCACTCAATATAGTCCAAGTGGAGCGATTCAAGATGCTGGTTAAAGCTAACATCAAGGGCTACAACTTCTATGTTTCGAGCTTAAGTTAATTCAGCTTTTATCCTGGTCAATCCGAATTTAAATAGGATTATATTTTCTTACTTAAGAAATATCATATTTTCTTATTTAGGTAGGTATTAAATAGATTTATTTAGAATTTCTTTAAGCATCTATATAAAGGCTTTATTTTATGTAACTTAAAGGTGTGCAACGATGGATGAATAATAAAATTTAGAGAGGATTCTCTTTGGTTACTTGGTTAACCGTGTGTTTTTATCAAACTTTATATTTGTGGAGAATAGGGCTGAGTGAGACTTGTCCGAGTCTGAGATTCCGCAACGACCTGACCCGATGTGCTGCTCCGGTTCGACTACTGAGATTCTGAGGCAATCAATTCAGGTGATAGGTAGTGGGTATATCGAGTTTCCGTTGACGGGACGGGGTGGTAATTTTTTCCTCGACCCATCCAAATTTTTAAAACTATGGCTTACAGTAAAACGATGTCGTTTTAGAACTAGGGTTAGTATATATACATAAAACCCTAGTTCTCTTTATTTCACTTTCTTCTCCGTTTCTTAACTGCCTCTTATCCTCTGTCCTCTCTCAGTGTCTTCTCATCTCTTCTCCCTCGAACCCTGATTTCTATCTTTAGCCTTTAAGAAACCCTAGTCGCTCTCATTAATCCTTTGACCTTCACCTATCTCTCCTGATTTCTCTCAATCTTGATTTAGTCTCTTTTTATTTTTATTAAATTGCAGTGACTTTTTTTAACAGATCGCATCTCTATTGATGATTTATTTATTATGGTAATCCATGGAAGATCTTACATGTTTTTGTTTTGGTTTTATTTTTCTTAGAAGTTTTAGTTGGTTATTTGTAAAAAAAAATAATTTTTTTCTTAAAATGTGTCATTCATGGAGATAGAGAATACTAGTGGTAATAATAATGCCATTGGTTTGAACCTTGAGGTAGTGGAAGCCCCAAATGCACCTGCTACCGATCAGACTTAGACTTAGCCACAAGTTGCTGCTAAAAAATGAAAAGAGATTGAACCCAAATCTGTAGTCTAGTAGTATTTTGAGAGAATTAAGGATGAGTCTGGTATTGTCATTAAGGGTAAATGTATATATTGTGCATCTGTTTATAATTGTCACTCTAAAAAAACATGGAACTTCTTCTTTAAAAAAACCATATTATGTATTGTTTGAAATTTCCTCATAGTAAAGATGATAGGCAATCACTGTTAAAATTGAAACCTGATGGGGTGGAGGCACATGAAAATACATAGTCTGCTTTCTTAGGCACTTGGAAATTTGATCAAGAGTCTATTAGAAATTCACTTGTACAAATGGTAATTACTAATGAATCGCCATTTAAATTTGTTGGAGGGGTGAGTTTAAGAACTTTATATCTATTGTATGTCCTTGCTTTAAGATACCTTATAGGTGGATTATAAGTAGGGACTGTTATAACATTTTTGTTAATGAGAGGGTGAAGATTAAAAATTTTTTGAAGGCACACTGTCAAAATATCAACATCACTGCTGATTCTTGGACATCCATTCAAAGAATAAATTACATGTGACTACTCACTTCATTGATGATACTTGGAATTTGCACAAAAAGATAATTTCCTTTGTCCTTGTTACATCTCACAGGGGGAATACATTAATAAGGCTTTAGAGAATAGTTTGACAAATTGGGGAATTAAAAATTTATTCTAAGTCACAGTGGATAATGCTTCCTCTAATGACACTGCAGTTGGGTATTTTAAAAAGAAAATGTTAAGTTGGGGGCATCTTCTGTTAGATTGAAGTTCTTACATATGAGATATATAGCTCACATAAAAGAAGTTAATGTTTTTGTAAAAAAAAAAGTCAGGGAAGCTATTAGATACATTAGAAACTCTCCTGCTAGGTTAAGGAAATTTAGAGAAATTTCTGAGCTTATTGGGGTTGAGTCAAAATGCTCTTTGTCTCTTGATGTCCCTACTAGGTGGAATTTTGCCTACATAATGCTTAAAACTGCATATTTATTTGAGAAAACTTTTGACAAATATGAGGAGACAGAATCTTCTTTCAAAGCTAATTTGGGTGATGATATCCCTAATTTCCTTGACTGGCAATGTGTTAGTCAAATGGTTGATATGTTGAAGGTTTTCTATGATATAATAGTCAAAATTTTTTGTTCTAATTATGTGATAGCAAATGCTTTCTTCTTTAAAATTTTTTATTTGAATTGCATAATTAATGAGATGCAATCATCCTCTGATATGTTTATTTATAACATGGGCATCAACATGAGACAAATATTTGACAAATGTAGGGGAGATCCAGAGAAAATGAACTCTCTTATTTTTATTGCTACAATCCTTGATCCTTAATATAAATTGGAGTTTATTGAATTTTCTTTTAATCAAATGTATGGTGACATGCTAGGAAGCAAGCTGTTTATTAACATGAAGTCTAATATGCATATGTTATTTGATGATTATTTGTCAACCTATGCCTCTTTTACTGCCTTTGAGTCTGGTTCTGGTAGTCAGTCAATCTAGACTACTTAGGTAGTTTTTGAAACTCAACTGCCAACTTTTGGGAATACAATATCTTTAATGAAAGCCAGATTTAGGAAGCATAAACAGGAATCTCAAATGGGTGGAAGTAAAATATCAGAAATTGATATTTATCTTAGTGAGGTAGTAGTGGAAGATGAGGGGACTTTTGATATCTCAGATGGTGGAAGTTGAATTTTGAGAGGTTCCCAATTCTGTCTCGTATGGCTAGAGATGTTCTAGTTGTTTCTATTTCAATTGTGGCTTCTGAGTCTGCCTTCAATACTGGAGGTTGTATTCTTGATGTTTTCCAAAGTTCATTAACTCCAAAAATAGTGGAAGCATTGATTTGTACACATGATTGGCTTAGAATGCTATACCAAATAGTTGGGGTAAGAAATTTTAGAGGATTTGGAGTTTTTTGAAAAAAGTCATGTTTTAAATTATTTCTCAATTTTGTTCTTTCTTTAACTATATTTAATCACATGCTTGCTCACATTCTAATTCTCAGCTTGTTTATTTTCTTTGCAGATCTTGAACCAGTGGACGGTGGCCTTTCTTTAGCTTAGGTAATTAGCTCACTACAAATTTATTAATCTATTATCTATTCTTCTGTGTCTGAATTTGTGTCATTTTATTGCTTGCCTCCTTTTTAAAGTGTTGTGACCAACCTAATGTGCCTCAATTGTTTGCCTAATCCTTTAAGGTGCCTGTGTTGATGTTGCAGCAACTCTAGTTATGTTTGAAGATATTATATAATGCCCTCAGGATGGGGAGAGGAATTTGAAAAAGAAGATGAGATAATCATAATTGCCTAGCCTCAAGGCTTGTAGGTCATAGGAGTTGACATATGGTATGATTCCGATGAAAAAGCTAAGAAGAACATGGATATTCAAGGACACAACGACTCTGTAATCATTGTCTGGAATAAAAACAGCAATACAGAAGCAACTAGTCAAGATACGACACAGTCAAGTGATAAAAAAAGCAGCCAAGAAGTCTCTACCCTCAGCTAACAATGTGACTCGCAGTAGAAGGGTCTACCAGCCTCTTGAGAAGGAAAATGATCTCTCCAAGGGGAAGGAAATGTCGAGTGATACAGTTCCAGCCAAAGAAGATGATGATATAGTTTTAAGCAACTTAAAAAAACTCAAGCATAGGCCAGTATTTGGGATTTGCTCATGGCCTCTAAAAAGCACAGGGATGCTCTAGTCAGGGCATTTGATGATGCAAAAATAGCCATTGATGCCTCACCCTGCGAGATGATAGCTTCTTTGATGAAAGCTCTATCCAATGTAATTACCTTCTCTTATGAAGATCTGCCTCTTGAGGGAAGGGTCCACACTCGCCCTCTATTCATACAAGCAATAGTCAAGTATAAGAAGACGTCATGTGTTATGGTGGATGACGGATCTGCCATCAAAGTTTGCCCTCTAAGGCTGCTACACAAATTCAGGATGAATGTTGAAGACCTAGAGGAATCTAATATGACCATTCGGGCTTATGATGACTCTAGGAAGCCAGTCATTGGGACTTTTAAGGCAGTAGTCACTGTGGGAGACATTGAATTAGTAACAGAATTCACCGTCTTGGACATTCCTTTAACTTTCGCCTACTATTGGGAAGACCTTGGTTCCACCCACTAAGGGGCATACCTTCCACTGTACATTAGAAAATTAATTCCTACTTAATGGAAAAGTCATCTCTATCCCAGCTGAAACTAACAATATAATCGGTTTCTTGAATGTAGTGCCACCAGGCTTCCAGATCTCTGTGATTCATGAAGATTGGGTTGACCCAGAGGTTGCCGCAATGATGAAGAAAATGCAATATTTACCCAAAATTGGATTGGGTGGATGATACATTGGGGTTACAGAATTTCCTAACTTTCATGGGCAGACAAGCAAACACGGTTTGGGATATGATCCTGAGAAGGACACTGGGGCTAAGAAGTCTATCTCCTTTGTTGCTGAAGGCTCAGCTGAAGTTTATCAAGGGCAAAATAAGAAATAGGAGAAAGATGGGATTGAGAGACTTGGATTTGAAATCTTCAAAGATATTATTGACTCTGCTAAGGGAAAGCACCCGCCACTGCTAGATACAATCACTAAAGCTGACATAAATGAACTGATAAAGAATTTGGGATTGGAATCTAAGATTGAGAACCTCAATTGTGCTGAGATCACTGTTATCCTCGAATCAAGCATTGATGACATTCTGTTTGAAGACACTACTACTAAAGAAGATCTCTGTACTTTTGCTTTATTTGAAAATGATAATGTAATGAACTCTAAAGTTAATACAATGAAGTCAGATTTTGCTTACTTGTTCGATGTCTTTTTTTATGGTAATATGCATTGCATTGATCAAAACACTACCATATTTGACATTCATTGCATATGCACTGAACCATTTAATATTGGCACATAAAATGAACCACGCATTTTGCATATTTCGAAAGACGTTAACCCTGAGGAGAGGAGAGAAATTGAAAAAATATTAATAAAATATTCAAAAGTATTTGCTTGGACATACAAAGACATGCCCGACATCGACATAGACATCGCTCAACACTTCATTCCTACAAAAAAAAAAGATGCAAACAAGTGAAGCAGAAACTAAGAAGACTCATACCAGAGTGGGCCCAATTAGTAAAGGAAGATATTGAGAAACAGATCAAAAGAAAAATTTCTAGAGGTGGTTAGCGAATATTGTGCCAGTGCTAAAGAAAGATAGAAAGGTCAGAATCTATGTCGATTACAGGGATCTAAACAAAGCATGCCTAAAGGATGACTTCCCTTTACCCCACATAGATGTGCTAATTGACAATGCCACCACTTGCGTAATGTATTCCTTCATGGATGGATTCTCTGGGTACAATCAGATCTTAATGGCCATCATTGACAAAGCAAAAACGACCTTCATAATAGAATGGGGTACTTACTGCTATAGGGTAATGCCTTTCAGTCTGAAAAATGCAGGTGCAACTTAATAGAGGATGGCAACAACTATATTCCATGATATGATACACAAAGAAGTGGAGGTATACGTAGACGATACGATGGTTAAGTCAAAAACCAGGGAAGGGCATCCAAATGCTCTTAAGAAGTTCCTCAAAAGGGTCGAAAAGTACGGTCTCAAGCTCAATCCTAAGAAATGTGTATTCGGGGTTACCTTAGGTAAAATGCTAAGGTGTATTGTCAGTCAAAATGGAATTAAAGTGGATCCAGATAAAGTGAAAGCAATTCGGGAAATGCCAGTGCCGAAAATAGAAAAAGAGATAAAAGTCATCTGATCTCTTTTTCTATTTCGGTAAGCTATAGTTTATCAGCAGATTCATTGCTAAGTTGATAGTAGTATGTGAACCGATCTTCAAGCTACTCATAAAAGATCAGCCAGTCAGATGGAACGAACAATGCCAATTATCATTTGAAAAGATCAAAAACTATTTAGCTAATCCACCGGTCCTAAAACTGCCGAAGTTAGGCATGACATTATCTCTGTATCTAGCCATTGAAGGGAATGCAATCGGCGTAATGTTAGCCCAAGAGGAAGAAGCGAAAGTGAACATGCAATTTACTAGTTGAATAAGAAGATGCTACCCTATAAGGAAAAGTACAGTCATGTTAAACAAATATGCCTAGAAATGGTATAGGCAATGAAAAAGTTCAGACATTACTTTCAATCCTATAGAATTTAAGCTGTATCCAAAATGGATCCAATAAAGCATCTCTACGAAGCTCCTTCCCTAGTAGGAAAACTCGCCAAGTAGCTCATTCTATTAATAGAATTCGATGTGTAGTATATGACTAGAAAGACAATAAAAGGAAGAGCAGTCGCTGAGTTCCTGGCCCTAATTCCGATTCCGAATTTAGAAGAGGTTCAAATGGACTTTTCCAGATGATTTTAATTCAACCATCAAGGTGCAGGGATGGCATATGTACTTCGATAGGGCAGTCAATCAATTTGGTGCAAGAGTCAGGGTCATACTTCTAACCTAGAAGACGAAGTGGTACCAATCGCTATGAAGCTAGCATTCAGCGTCACGAACAATGAAGCAGAATATGAAGCATGTGCAGTTGGAATGGAAGCTCTGATAGCTCTAGGAGTGACAGAAGTCGAAATACTTAGGGATTCCATGTTAGTAATTAACCAGATAATAAAAGAATGGAAATTAAAAGAACAACACTTGAAGCCGTACTTAAGTCACTTGCAGCAACTTGCTCTATCCTTCAGAAAATACAAATTCATCCATCTCCTTAGAAAGCACAATCAAATGGCAGATGCACTTACCTCCCTAGCATCGGTGTGGGAAGGACCAACCAAAATGTCCATGAAGCCTCTAATCTTATTCAAGTCAGAGCAACCCTGTCACAAGTGTCTTAGAATAGTAAAAATCAAAGAAAAAGAGAAACCCTGGTTTTACAACATCCAGAGATACCTTATAGAGCGGGTTTATCCTGAAAAGGCAAGTGAAAAAGACAAAGTAGTTATCCGATAGCAAGCATCAAAATTCACATCACACCAGGGGGTATTATACAGGAGAACTTCAGATGGGGTACAACTCCGATGTTTGAACGAGACTGAAGTCGTAAAAGCAATGAAAGAAATACACGAGGGTGTATGTAGTCCACACATAAATGGGACAATCCTAGCTAAAAAGCTTATGAGACAAGGGTTCTTCTAGATGACGATGATGGAAGACTGCATCAAGTTCATAAGAAAATGCCACAAATGCTAAATTCATGGGGATGTCAACCATCTTCCCCCGATAGAATTACACTCCATCTCTTCTCCATGGCCCTTCTCAGCATGGGGACTAGATATAATTGGGGAGATTCACCTAACTACCTCAAACGGGCAGAGATTTATCCTAGCAGTAGTTGACTACTTCACAAAATGGGCAAAGCAGAATCATATGTAAAACTAAGGGCAAAGCAAGTGGCAAAGTTCATTAAAAAAAACATGTTCTGTAGATATGGAATTCCCCATCATATAATCTCGAACAATGGTGTTCAATTCCAAGGGGAAGTTAAAGAGTTACTAAGGAGTTATAAGGTGGAACATCACAAGTCTTCACCCTAACGGCCACAAGTAAATGGGGCAGTAGAAGCTGCAAATAAGAGTATCAAGAGAATCTTGTCAAAAATGATTCAGACCCATTGAGATTGGGCAGACGGACTACCATATGCTTTATGGGGATACCGAACAACAATCAAAACTTTAATTGAAGCCACTCCTTTCTCACTAGTGTATGGATTTGAAGCAGTACTCGCAGTGGAGATGGAAATCAAATTACTACGAGTAGCAATTGAATCCGAACTGCCTGCAACATAATGGGCTTGGCAAAAGTATGATAGCCTCACTCTCCTAGACAATCAAAGACTCAAAGCAATGTACCACACAGTTATATCAAGCTCGATTGGCAAAGGCCTTTAACAAGAAAGTGAAGCACAAGAGTGTAAAAGTAGGGGACTAGGTGCTAAAGTAAGCTAGGCAGAATGTTTCAGACCCGAGAGGGAAATTCAGACCAAACTGGGAAGGCCCATATCTGGTTAAAACCGTCTTATCAAAAGGAGCAGTCAAGCTAATGGATTCTGAAGGGAATGAATTCTCTGAGCCTATCAATATGGACTGCCTGAAGAAATATTATGTCTAGAGAAAAAAAAAACCCGTAGCTCTAGCTAATTATCCACCCCTTCCAAGTGTGAATCAAAACCAACCAAATCAAAACCCTTGAGTTAAAAACAGAAAAAAGGCGACTCAAGCAAAAGTTAGGGGCTTTCAGTTAGGTTGAAAATCCAAAAGGCGGCCTAGGCAAAAATTAGGGAAACTGAGAGAAAATGCTTAGCTAGAAAACCTGAAAAGGCTAGTTAAGGATAGAGGTAATGTCACGTTGAAATTTGCATAAATGCATATGTGCTTTTCTTAAATGTTTTTAGTAAACATGTGAATGTTTATTAAATTATGCAAAGTGCATTTGAGAAAATGTAGTACATTACTATCATCGAATATGTCAAGTAGAATTTGCATCTTTTTATTACATACATGCAGTTCTCATTAGTTTCTTTAATTTTCTCTTCAGACTACAGATTATCGTCGAAACCTCGAAAATAACCCAGCTAGGTACAAAAAGCTTCGAAAGGAGACGCCCTAGGCACAAGAAGGAAAATAATAAAATACAAGAGGTAGACGAAATAAATAGTCATCATCAAAAACACAAAGAGAATGATCATCCAGATATAGAGAATTCATCATACGACAATCTCAACACAAATTTTACAGTCATCAGTCATCATCAAAACACATGAAATCAATTATTAAGGATATAACAAGACTAGCAGATGTTATAGAGTACAACATATAGGACAGATGCCAAAAATACATACCCAGAGTCCACAACCTCAGGAAAATGATACAACATCAAGCAACTATAGCCAAAAGCCTACATTAAGCCTCTTAAACAATCACATCGGCCATGGTCGCCATCGTAGGCAAGAGCTGAATCCATTTAAGCATCTCCACCACCCGATTCAGGTACCTCATCATCCACCTCCATGCAGAAAACGGCCAACTCCCGCTCCAGCTACCTAATACCATTGCCAAAAGATGCTCACTCCCTCTCCCACTCATGGCTAGCGAGAGTGTGCTAACCCTGCATTATATAAACATCACAAATCACATTCATGCATTCATAAAAGCATGTGCATCCACAAAAGGTAGGTACAATAAACAATCAATAAAGGAGGACGTACACTTTGTGCACCACTGAACTCTATAAAATACTTTTACGCACTCATTGCAGCAGTATACCAGAATTGAGATGTAGAAGTAGGCACCTACAAAATGAAAAACATGAAGAAGTCAGATAATAGACAAATCAAAGAAAGCAAAAGCCCTAAACAAAGGTAGAGAACTAATATGAGTAGTGTCTGGTGGTGCTACATCTGACCAAGGCATGCCAGGCCTAGGTAAGGGAAAGTACATCCCAGGTCCTGTAATCGTCAATCCAGACAACATTGGGGGCATTGTGTTCACTAGGTCCCTAAGGACTAAACCACCAGATGCCACACCACTAGTATGAGTCGTCGCTACGGTCCTAGGAGTATCCTTCTCCTCATCGATGCAGGAAGAACCTGATCTCTTTCTGCGAGATCCCCATCGCTACAGATAAACTTTTATAACCCATTGTAGACGGCGGGGTTTAGCGCACATCCAAGTTTATTGCAACCGCGACACTTTTGAGCTCAGGGCTCGAGAGAACACACTACTATATCACAAAGACATAGTGTAGAGATGAGGAGTTGCCACCTAGGGTAATAACTGGGATAATTTGATGGTGGTGATAACTTGATTCTCTAAAAGAAAGTTAGCACCACAACCAAGAGATTCTAGATATGGAATACCAATTTCTTTCAGTCTCGTGTTTATTTAGAATTACTTTATGAATTACTATCTTACTCTCTATTTACATGCAATTTCATATAAACCCTTATTTTAACAAATAACTCCAAGGCAACTAGTCATGAAATAACATATAAAAACTGCATTCATTTAAGCTCATAATCCCTAAATCAGTCTAATCTATATTGATTTTAATTAGATGGGCTAAATCTGCATATTTTAATTTACAAGTGAGCCTAAAAGCTAATGGACCTAATTTCTATTTAATTTTAAATTTAATGAGCCTAAATCTATTTATTTTAATTCTAAAAGTAGGCCTAAATCTACAAATTATGAAAATGCTTAAATTAGTGGGCCTAATTCTACATGTTTTAAATCTAAAAATGATCTTAATTCTACAATTTATGGAAAGGGCTTTATTTTAATGGGCTATGTCTAATTAATTAAATTAAATCTAAGTGGGCCTAAATTATTTCTAATATAAAATCTAATAAATTATGGACTTAAAATTCATTTTAATTAATTAAACCTAAACCTAATTAAATTAAGCCTATTTTTATGGGCCTAAAGTTATGAGATTAAAACAAGCAAAACAAATTAAAACAAATCATAAAAATAATAGAGATTTTTACATAAATATGCACTTTTTAAAAAATATTTACTAAAATATCCAAGCTTTTTTTTATTTACTGATTTTAGCAATTTTATTTACAAATATGCACCCTTCTTCCTTTTGCCTTACTTTTCCTTTTATTTTTATTCCCTTTATTTTTTCCTTCTTTATTCATTTTTCTCTTTTTTTAGAAAAAAATTTATTTTTTCTTTCCTCCTTCCTTTTTTTTTATTTTTATTTTCTCTTTATTATTTTTTATTTCTCTTTCTTTCTTATTATTCTTTCCTGCTTTCTTTCTTTTTTATTTTTAATTTCTCTCTTTTTTTGGTTTAATCTTGTTTCAAAATTTTT
>CATIWK010036164.1:0-11153 GCA_949634005.1 Mallotus japonicus | reverse complement strand
AATTATACTATATAATAGGATTTTGAGTTATTGGGAATATTTTAATTATTAATTAGAATTTTAAATATTTATTTATAAATATTTGACTTAAGTATCTTATTATGTATTGAAGATATTCATATTGAACAATTATTGATTTTATGAAATAATGAGATTATTGTGATGTAATGTTAGTAAATTATATAACTTTAAAAATAAGTTTTATTTATGTTAAATATTACTATTATGTCTTATTTTGCAAGAAAGTTTATGTATGGTATTTAAATAATATTTTAATACTAATTTATGATTTTTAAAGACTATATATATATATATATATATATATATATATATATTGTATTTTATTGTTGTGAAAAATTGGGTTTGGTTGGGTTATTATTAGTAGTTCGGGGCCCAACCGATGTTGTTGAACCTCTGTGAGGTTTTGAAGTGCATTTTCTTTGCAAGTTGGCCCTACTTTGTAGGGAGGTATCCGTTTTACAGAGGAGATTCTATCGAATTTTCGGTAGATTCCTCGTAAAACGTGACATCGAGTCGAGTCTCTTATGTAGAATTCTAGAACATTAGGAGTTTTATTTTAATTTCTTTTCTTTAGCTGCGCCTCCCGTAGAGTCTTCGGGTCGAGGTCGAGCACGACTTCACAGAGGAGCGCATTCAAACTATAAGTTCATAATTGAACTGTGTGTAGGTTTTCCGATTTAAAGTATAAATATGTTGAGCATGCATGTATTAAATCTTTAGTTAATTATTTAATTGTTAATTTAATTTATAAATATGTTGAGCATGCATGTATTAAATCTTTAGTTAATTATTTAACTGTTAATTTAATTTAATTTATTTTATTTATTGTAATCTATCTTGTTTTAGTCACATTTAATTATTTTAAATAAATTATAGTAGAACGGGCTACCTGATGGGTTTCATCAGGATCGTGTGCGCACCGGTAGGATTAAGAGTGAGTTGTAAAAAAAATGTGTAAGCTCGGTTGATGCTGTGCTCTCGGGCTATTTGTTAATACTACTGGGGCTGGTAACTCAGTGGATGTTGTGCTCTCGGGACCGCCAGTAGAATTTGGATTAAGTGTTGATGACTGCGGTTGTAACTCGGTTGATGCTTTGCTCTCGGGACGGCAATCTTTAGATTAAGAGAGTCGAAAGACTATTAGACTTAATGGATTAGGGTTCTACCTAGTTTTCAAAATAAACTATTTTGTTATATATTAATATTATGTTTTTAAAGAGATTTAATTATAAAATATAAAACATTATATTTTCACAAATTACATTTATTTTAAAGAGATTTTTAAACTGCATACATTTCTTTTATTAACTTACTCAGTGAGGTCTGACTCCCCTCAATTATTTTTCAGGATCTTGGGAGTCGTCTGTTAGTCTGCCTACCTTACATCGGAGTTCTTCTTTGCCGGCTATTCTATGTAGGTTTATCCGATGTACTGTCATATTGTATTTGTATTCTAGAACACCGCAGTAGACATTTTATAAGTGTGATGTATTTTACGAATTATTTATGTTAAAGTTTGTATCATGATAATTTTACATTAATGGTGATGAGGTTTGGATTTTAATGATAAATGAGTTATTTATTTCATTTTGAGCATCTTATTTAAAAGTATTGTTCAGTATTTAATGCTTTTGTTTCGCAAAAAAATTTTTTTTTAAGGCTTACTATGGGTTTCGGGTACTTTAAGTATTCCCATTCCCTAGTGCCGGTCACGGACCTATAGGTTCGGGTTGTGACAAATATCGGGTAAGAAGTTTGGGGATGGGGCTATTAAGACTCAGGATTCTCTTAAGGAAATAAATCTTGGGACCAAATAAGATAAAAGGTTGGTATATATCAGTTCCTAATTAAATCTAGAGTTCAAATAAAAAATAATGAATTTGCTCATAGAGTACAAAGATTCCTTCACTTAGAGTTATGAGGAAATGCTTGGCTTAGATAGGGAATTAATTGAGCATGAACTCCCAATCAATCAGGGATATTAACCTCACATTCAACCTTCACGATGAATGTCTCACAAAATTGAGAAGTTAGTTTAAGACGAAATCAAAAGGCTGACTGAAGTAGGGTTTATCAAGAAGGCTCAGTACACTGAATGGTTATCTAACATCGTGCTACTTATGAAGAAAATTGGCAAGCTTCATGTGTGCATTGACTTAAGAAATCTAAATTTTGGCGACTTTTAAGAATGAGTATCCTATGCTTATGGCCGATATGTTGATTGATGTTGTAGCTAGAAATCTTTTTCTTAGCCTCATGGATGGATATTTGGGCTACAATCATATTTTTATTAAAGAGGTAGATGTCAATAAAATGACTTTCAGATGTCTTGGAGCTTTAGGCAGTTATGAATGGGTTGTCATACCATTCGGTCTAAAGAATGTTGGGGCAACATACCAAAGTATGATGCATAAAATATTTGGCACATTGGTAGGTGATTGTATGGAAATCTATATTGGTGAGGTGATAGTGAAGTCCAAAGCCGAAGTAGAGCATATGAGTCATCTATAATAGGCCTTTGACTGAATGAGGGCTAGTAAATTCAAAATGGATCCTTTGAAGTGTGCTTTTGGTGTTTCAATAGCAAACTTTTTGGGATTATTGGTACACCAGAAGGAGGTAGAACTAGATGGTAATAAGGTTACAACTGTTTCTTGGATGATCTTATTCGCCCTAGGGTCTAATCCTTGTATTTATTTTTAAGCAGGATTCTAATTTTTAGTTTGTATATATTTTTTGATGGAAAAGGAAATGAGGGCACATACTTTCACACATAAAATATTGAAACTCTTTTATTGCTCCTGCAACTTTTATTTACTTTTCAAGATCCCTATGATCAGCTTTTCTATTGAAGCAAGCTCTTATTAGGTTCTTTTTCAGTAATTAGAAGGGTTGAGAACTTCTCTTAGTCCTATTATCACCATGTGCTGATAATAAAGTCCTATTCTTTATTTTGATTTTTTGTAATTGGCTCATAGAACCCATTCAAACAATCTAAAGATATTTATTAGAAATATTTTCTGATAAACAGTATACAAGTAAATAGAATTTTCATTCAATAAGCAACTCATCTTCTTCTTAAGTGATTAAATTTTTATTAAAATGTCAATATAAAATACAATCAAAGCATTAAACTTCATAAATGGCTGAAGACTCGGGGAAATTTTTTTTTTTTTACAAATGCCCACTAAAAATGATATTTTTCTAAAATTTAGCGTTTCTATTTTCTTTTTGTTAATACTTTTTCTTTTCTTCTAACTTTAGTCATAGCTGTTGGTATAGTTAGTAATGAAAGAAAGTATATGAATCCCACATTGTTTATGAAAAGAAGCCTTTTAAGTGTTTATAATACAATTCCTTGTAAATCATTACAAGAGCATCAAGCTCCATGGGCCTATAAGGCTTACATATAATATTTATATTAGTCAAAGATTGGACTTGGACACTTGGGCCTTGGACTTGGACTGTTTGTAACGTCCAGATATATGCAAAAGGCATTTATTTTTTGCATTTATTTTCAATTTTAATAGTTAGTTTCCTTGTTTAACTATACCGTTTGATTAAATTAAAACAACGTATTAAAACGATACATTAACGAAAGGAAACAGATACGTATGTTCATCACACAGTCTACAAAATCTCTATATATTTTGAGAGAGATATTGATTTTTGCATCTTATCTCTGAAAAAGCTTTGTGAAATCCTGAAAGGAATTTCCAAACAACCCAGAGGCAAAATAGTGGGGGCAAATTTCCTAAAGGATAGTGATTAAGTCACACAAAAATCTTTGTTCTTATACAGTTCGTTTTATTTATTTTCTAACAATAGCTTTCATTGTTACTATTGAGATGCAAAATTAAGATATTGATACGGCAATAAATGAATAATTTTCACTCATAATACTCAAATATGTAACTAGATCCCAACATTATATATAACTTTTAATTGTTTACTTAAAACTCTCTAAACTTTAAGTTTAGTTTCTCAAAAACACATAAAACCTTATTCCAATCGACAAAGATGTGGTAGAATATGTGAAAGTCCACGGGTTATTTGTACTAGCAATACCCAACTTTTCTATTAAATATCACTAAATTATCTAACCTTTAAAATGTAATATAAAACTTCATAACCTTTCTTTTTGTTACCAATAAAGTGTTTGAACCTGATTTTTGCCCAAAAATGACTATGTGGCATGCCACATGGCATCTAATATGGCGCCAAGCGTCACACTTTGTTGATGTGGCACCACATGATGCTAATGTGGTGCCACATGTCACACTTATATGACATGTTGCCACATTGTGCACTTGATGTGATGCCACATGGCATTGACATGATGCCATATGGCACACTTTTATGATATGGTGCTACATGGCGTTGATGTGGTATTTGCATGCTTAACACATCAATATTATAGGACCTTTACTAAAGGTGAGATATGATAACGGGACTTTTACTAAAAGTTGGGTATCAATAATGAAAATTTATGATTTTTTAGTTGATTTTGTTTGTGTAATTGGTTTTTGTTTTTTGGTGATAAAATTTTGAACTTTATAGATTTTTAAGTGAAAATTGGTGATAAAATTAATTTTAACGGTTAACTAACAAATAAAATTGATAAATAAATATATATAAACCTATAAAATAATTTTTAAAAATGTTCTTAGATTTTAAAATTTTTACAATGAAGTGATAAATTAAAAAAAAATGACCAATTTTATTCGTTAATACAAATAAAAAATTAACAATTGACAAAAAATATGATTAAAATGGTTGAATATAAAAATTTGGGAAAAATACAATAAAATGCCCTGTGGTTAGGCACTTTTTCACTTAAAGGGCTGTGGTATTTTTTATAACATTAAAGGGTTTGTGGTTTCATTTTACTTGTATTTTGGTATCCTACCCAGTAATAATGTTAAAAATATATGATATAATGTTAAAATAATATGAATTTTTAATAGTATAATTATTGGCTAGGTAGTATAGCATGCAACTAACTAAAATAAATTCACAATAAATAAAAATAAGATGTATTATTAATTTTATTATGAATAAAAAGAAATAATTTTAAAATAAAATCGTAATATTTTTAAAAGTATCTAAATAGTTATATTGATGGTAAATCACATGTAAAATATTTGTAATATTGAGAGGAAGTATTATATTAACGTTTCATTACAAAATAATGACGATATATGTTGATAGTGTATTAAATTGTTAAAAAATGAAACCACATACTTTTAAACATTACAAAAAAATCACAAGCCTTTAAGTGAAAATGTGTTCAACCACATGGTACTTTTTTTGTACTTATCCCTAAAAATTTTAAATTTCAATAATCAATTTAAATTTTTTAAACCTACATAAGAATTAATTAATTAATGAATAAATTTTTTTTATTGAAGTGGTAAAATTAAAATTGGGTGAATTGTCAATACTAATGTAATATTATATGTGTATAGGTTTATAAATGTATGGAAAATTAATTTATGCATGTGGGTATTTGAGAGAAGAGAGGTATAGTATTGGGGGTGTTTTAGTTTTAGGATCGAGAGAGGAAAGCAGAGGAGAGGACGACACGATGATGTTGAAGTTGAAGGAGGTCTTGGTAATTAACTAATAAAATAAAAAGAAGAAAGGAAATCCAAATGGGAATCCGCGTGTGAGCCATCCATTTCATTTTTCATTTCATTTTTGGTTGGTCGCAAAATCATATTGGAGAAGAGAAGACTAATTCAAAACTGAACTATTTTATTTATTTATTTATTGAAATAATAATAAAAAAAAATATCTGAGCTTTGACTGCCGCAGCTCAACAGCAAATTCTTCTTCATCTTCATCTTCATCTTGTCGCGCTTTGTATAATTAATAGCAATACAGAAAAAAAAAAAAAAGGAGAAAGCTTAGATTGTTGTTCTTCAATTTATATGTTTGATCACTAATAATGAGTAAGCATTCAGTTGAAGGCTCCAAACGCCCCACCTTCTTTCAAAAGATCAAGGTTCTTTCTTGATTCTCTCTTCTCTCTATTCGATTGATTGATTGTTTGTTAGATTATAATACCAATTGGGTATCTTAATCTTGGTCTTTTTAATCTTAATCTTCATGGTCTGCAGAGTTCATGCCTGAATTCTTCATCCCCAGACACCGGAAAAGGAAGAAGTAAATCTTCAAGTAAAAGGTTGTCCCATGGATTTCAGCTGGTAGAAGGGAAATCAGGACATGATATGGAAGACTATCATGTAGCTGAGTATCGTAAAATCAATAATCATGAGCTTGGCTTATTTGCTATCTTCGATGGACATCTTGGGGATCGTGTTCCTAGTTATTTGAAAGAAAACCTTTTCCTTAACATACTTAAAGAGGTCTTTTCTTTCTTTCTTTATTTCTTTCACAAGGAAACGCACACTCACTTACTCACTTTTTTCTTCTTCTCTGCATGTACATCTACATATGCATATACATATACATTTCTTTCCTTTCTTTGCAGCCCCACTTCTGGGATGACCCCAAGAGTGCAATTGAGAATGCTTATAGAATCACTGATAAGTCCATTTTAGAGAATTCTATGCAATTGGGCCCTGGTGGCTCCACCGCCGTCACTGCTATTGTTATTGATGGCAAGGACTTGTGGGTTGCCAATGTTGGCGATTCTAGAGCTGTTGTTTGTGAGAGAGGCTGTGCCAATCAGCTCACTGTTGACCATGAGCCTCACACTCAGGCGGAGCGAAAAAGGATTGAGAGGCGCGGTGGCTTCGTCACTACTCTTCCTGGTAATATGCACTCACTGTTTCCAACTTGGGTTTCGTTCAGTTTTGCTTCATTTTCTTCTCTTCTTTTATCTTTGGGTGCTCATCACAAGCTCATAAATCTTCTCAGGTGATGTTCCTAGGGTCAATGGTCAACTTGCCGTTGCACGAGCTTTTGGAGATCAAAGCCTTAAAGCACATTTAAGTTCTGATCCAGATGTAAGACACGTGCCTATAGACTCAACCATGGAGTTTGTTATATTAGCAAGTGATGGTTTGTGGAAGGTTTGTTCTTACAGCGCCTTATGAATGAATTTTTGTCTAATTTTTACCATTTATTATGCTACCTTGTTTGTTCCCGTCTTTTATTTTAAAGGTTTAACAGTACTATCTACTTCTGATTTTGTTCAAACATTAATCATTTACCAAGTGTTATATGAATGAACTGTTACGAGAAGAGAAGCATAATGCTGGTAAAGTTGTTGCTCCTCAGATAATGATAATTGGAACAAAGTTGAACAACATTTTCCTTTTTATTGTACAAACTCTTCACAAGTATTCTAAATTGTTCCTCTTTTAGCGTATTTTCAATTGGCGGTTATACGTAAGCATTAATCAATTACTAAGCATTATATGGTTGAAATGTTATGAGAGGTACAAAAATTAGGATTTTAGTCAAGTTACTGCATAAACCATAAACTACTATGACAAGCTAGAACATAATTCTTGACATTCTCCATAATCAGCTTAAGGAGGTTATTGTTTCTGTGATGTTGCCATTTTTTTTTTTTTTTTTTGTCACATAATCTCGAACTGCACATCCATTGGCAGATGTTTTGATAATTTTTGATTGGTGGCAACATTAACTAGGCTGTAGCAAAATGATATCTGCTATAAAATTGACACTTTCTTGTTCATTGATCAACTGCATGAATGTTCTCAGTTGTTCTTCATGGTGAACTTGTTATGAATAGTGCTACAAGGATGATGCAAGTCATAAGTAGTAGATTACTAGTCTCATGAGGATGATATTCAGGACACAGGTAATGGAGTGTTTTAGGTCCTTGACATAAAAATGACTTTCCATTGAGTTTGTTTGGTCTGACAACAAAGTTGCTGTGTTTCTAGCCCATATCTCAATCTAGTAGGCAGGTTCAAAGTGACTAACTATGATACAGTAAATGTGCCTAACAGTTGCACATCAATGGTACTCTAGTTTCTTTAACTACCCAATAAAATCTATCATATAGTTTTGCTCTATTCATTTATTTTACTAGCTATGGCATACCTATTACAGATTGTATTTGATTCATATTTATTCATAGGAATGTTTCTGGAACATGCATTCTCACTCCAAAAGATCATATCATAGTTATTAAAGGGGCACTGAGGCACAGGTCCTAGTGCCTCAAACATCTAAAAGATGAGCAAATTTTTAAGGCTTACATAGAGATTCTCTGTAATATTTTAATATGCATCTTTGCTTTTCTTCATTTTTATAGTTGTTTCTTCATATATAGATATCCAAGATTTTGATCTGACCAAATGATCTTACAATGAACTCATGCATACAAAATCAAACTAAAACAACTGTAACAATAATAGTAAAGAAGCCTGTTTGGCCTTAGAGCAGACAAAAAATCTATACATGGGAATGACACGTTTTTGTGATAGTTTTTCTACATGGCACAAACTAGGTTTTTTGACTCGCTCTCACCATCATCTTTTTCTTCGTTCCAATTCTTCTGCCTCTTGGTCCTGCACTACACCCCTCTCTGGTTCTTGCACCGTTCTCTTCTTTTCTCCTGTTTTCTCTCCTTTTCTAGGTCTCACATCATAGATTGACAATGCTCAAAATGCTTTTTTTTGCATGTGAGTTTGTTATTTTTCTATTAATTCATTTCTATTCCATGATCTTTTGCCAAGTTACTTGTTAATTACACACATTATTGTTAAAGAGGGTGCCTGAGGTGCAAGGCACATCAGGCACAAGCCCTAGCACTTCAGGCACTAAAAGGCGGATAATGCTAATATGGCGTGTGCCTTTGTAACATTTCAGTTTACAATCATTTTTTTTTCAAATTTCTACAATTGTTTCTTCATCTATAGTCATCTGGCACTGATTTGAATATGTAAATGATCTTCAAAGATTTCATGCATGCCAAATTCTCAAAAATAATAATAATAATAATAATTTTCTTATTTTCTTTCTCTTTTGCACCTTGCGGCTTTATTAATTATGATGCATTAATATGTAAATTCTTACAAAAATTTCATGCATGCCAAATTGACAAAAAAATATAGTATTAATAATTTTCTTATTTGCTTTCTCTTTTCCACCTTGCGGCTTTATCAATTATGATGCATTAAGTTTTATATACTTGGTTTTTAAGAATTTATTTTCTTTTGAATTCTTAATTCTCTTATTTTCCTCTCTTTTGTGCCTCCCTCTCTCGAGCACATGCCCCAAGCACCTTGCGCCTTGCGCCTTGCACCTTGCACCTTGCACCTTGCATCTTGATCTTGTACTTTTAATACATGGACCATAGTAATCTAGACTAGAGATGTGAAATAATTAGAAGAAATTGTCTTGCTTTTGTACGGTATTAATTTTCTTCCCAGTTTAGAGTTCTATTTGTAGTTGAAGTTTCGAAAGATTCTTTATATATATATATATATATATGCTCAATCATCTAGCCAATTTTTACATATCTGATTATTAAGGCTTTGTTGAGTTGAGTTACCAATAAGGTCATTGTGGGGTTTTATAGTCCTGAATTTTGTATTATATGTGATATGTTAGATTATCATGTGGTCTACAGTCTTGAATTTTATCAAAGTGTTGTCATTGAAGCATGTTACTAGGGGTGTAAACGAGCCGAGCCGCTCGCGAGCAGATCGGTGTTCGACTCGATAAAAGCTTGTTCAAGCTCGTATACTGAAGCTCGTTTGATAAACGAGCCAAGCTCAAGCTATACAAAGATCGGCTCGTGAAGCTTTCGAACAAGCTCGAATAGAAGCCCGTGAGCCAACTCGTAATTTTAATGTTTAGTAATTTGATTTTAGATATATAATATATAAATTCGTATTGTAAAAAATATTTTAAAAAATATATTATTAGAATAAAATCATAATTTTTATTAAATATATTCCAATTTATTTAATAAATAATTTATTTTTAATTTTTGAATGTATAATTTTAATTTATATTTTGTATTTTTTAAAATTTCTTTAGTCTCGTTTAGGCTCGTTTAAGCTCGCGAATAGCTCATGAACACTATATAGGATAGCGAGCTCGGCTCGTTTATAAACGAACCAAACCCGAGCTAGCCAAAGCTCGGCTCGGTTCTGCTCGTTTACACCCCCACATGTTACGAACTTGACATCACATCCAATTCAAAACATTAAGCTATCATATGTATACATTTAGACGCTCTATTTGTATTATCTCAACAGTCTATATCAATTGTTTGTCTTATAATTTGGCAGGTAATGCAAAATCAAGAGGCAGTTGATTTGGTGAAAACCATAAAGGATCCGCAAGCGGCTGCTAAGCGCTTAACAAGTGAGGCATTGGCAAGGAAGAGTAAGGATGATATATCATGCATTGTGATCCGTTTTGGATGATTTTCATCAGGACAGAGATTATTCATGTGATCCCTTCAAATTATGAGCTGGACATAGGGGCCATATCTGAATCTGTGGGCTTTGTTCATGTAGTTGTATTTTTTTTGTTAGAAAGTTTAATGTTATAGCAAAGTTGAGATGGAAGTGGTGAAGCATTTTTTTTCTATTTGACCAAGGGAAGAGATACCCTCATTAATCCATCGATGAACTGGGGCCATCTCCTTATTTAGTGGGGATTGGATGCAATTAATGAGGCTAATTCTTTCACTGGACAGATGATAGGAGTTAAACAAAAAGTGGTTTGGATTCTAATTTTGTGTATAGGCTGTGAACATAAATAAGATAATGTGAATGTGGTACTTTCTTCTGTTGTGTAATATAGGCAGTGTTGGTTGTTTATGGTTGTAGATTTTATATCTGGTACAGTGCTGGCTGCTGCTTTGTTAATGCAGCCTCCTTGGTTTGCCAATTATTGTGTGTCATGACGGTCACTGAACTATAAGTGGCTATTGGAGTGCTTGGATTGAGTGTAAACTGAGCATCCTTTTTTTTTTTTTTCTGAGCAAATATTTCAATGATCACATGAAGATTGATCTATTCTAGAGTACCTTGTGTTAGTGATATGCACTAGGTCAATCATGTATGACCATGTTTTGACTTTATCATTTTATGAAAAAGAAGCATTTTTCCATTATCATTTTATATTATGAAAATTACTTGAATAGTTAATTCATTCTAAGGCCATCAAGT